>DF357879.1:61055-94646 GCA_000787875.1 Solanum virginianum | reverse complement strand
GAAAGAATTGATCTTGAAGGAGGCCCATAATTCATCTTATTCCATTCACCCAGGTTCTACAAACATGTATAGAGACTTAAGGGAAGTGTATTATTGGGGTGGTAAGTAGAGAGATATTTCTTAGTTCATATCCATATGTAACAATTGCCAACAAGTGAAAATCCAACATCAAAGGTCGGGTGGCCTAGCTTGAGATATAGAAATTCCTACTTCGAAGTTGGAAGAGATCAACATGGATTTTGTTGTTTGGTTGCCTAAGACTAGGAAATATTTTGATTCTATTTGGGTTTTTGTGGATATAATGATAAAGTCGGCTCTCTTCTTATCGGTCAAAACTACTTATGGTGTCGAAGATTATGCCAATTTGTACATTCACGAGTTGGTTAGATTGCATGGGGTGCCCTTATCTATCATTTCGGATGGTGGTGCTCAATTTACTTCTCTCTTTTGGAGGTCCTTCTAAAGAGGTCTTTGTACAAAGTTTAAGCTTAGCACGACCTTTCACCCTTAAAGGGATGGTCAGTTGAGAGGACTATGCAAACTCTTGAGGATATGCTTAGAGCTTGTGTTTTGGAGTTTAAGGATAGTAGAGTGTAACGTCTACCACTCAAGCATTGGTGTAGCTCCCTTTGAAACTCTTTATGGTAAGTGTTATAGATCCTAGGTTAGGTGGTTTTAAGTGGGGGAAATGGATTTGCTAGGCCTAGATTTGGTCATGGAAGCCTTATAGAAGGTGAGGTTGATTAGGAAGGGATTGAAAACAACCCAAAGTAGATAAAAGTCCTATTCCGATATGAGAAGAAGAGATCTTGAGTTTAAGGTTGGTGATTATGTTTATTTAAAGGTCTCACCTATAAAGGGTGTCGTTCGATTTGGCAAAAAAGGGAAATTAAGTCTAAGGATTGTGGGTCCTTATAAAATTTTGAGGAGAGAAGGTAAGGTTGCATATGAGTTGGAGTGGCCTATGGAGATGGACATGGTTCATTTGGTCTTCCATGTGTACATGTTGAGAAAGTGTGTGGGTGACCCAAGTACTATAGTGCCCTTGGAGGTTGTGAGTTTTGTAGAAGTTAATTTGACCTATAAAGAGGTTCTAGTGGAGATTTTGGATAGACAAGTGAAGAGGTTGAGAAACAAAGATGTTGCTTCTGTCAAGGTCCTTTGGAGGAACCTACAAGTTGAAAAGAGCAACATTGGAAGCCGATGAAGACATGAGAAAGTGATACCCATGCCTCTTCTACTCTACTCAAGTCGAGGGTACTAATTTAAGTCCCTATATGATTTCAAGTCTTAAGTTGCAGCCCTTATGTCAGTTTGCATGCTTTATGTTTATGTTGACAAGTTTAAGGTGATCTTTGACATTCATGTTGAGATTTTTGAAAATGATGTTTTAATGCATTTGTTGCATTCATGTTGGGCTGAAATCTTCATGGTAACTTTTCTTATGTATGTTTCTTTGACATTCAGAGACGAATGTTCCGAAGGGGGAGATATTGAAATGCCCCAAAAAGCCCCAAAAATGTGCTTCGGAAATGCCCATAATTATAATTTTCATACATCTCAAAATCCATGCGTGATATCAAAAATCTGACTCCATACTCTTGATTAGGGGGAAAATTGAGCGGGAAATGGGTATAACCTAGATTTTAGAAGACCCATAGAGAAAAATGATTTTCGCCAATTTTTTGCAAACCAGCAGGGGTTCGCGATGGCTCCGCGACTAGGACCCGTCGTGAAGCATTGTTAGCACTTCCTTGATTTCCTATTTTGGCCTAAGGGCATTTGGGTCGGGGGCCCATGCCCATTTACACGTGAAATATCCCATACATAGCCATTTTCAACTCCATATCACTCAAAAACCCTCTCTAAAACTTCTCAACCATTTTATCAAAAATTCCCATCAAAATTCAAGTGTCTCAAGCTTAATACCGGATCTCAAGAAGTCCATTCAAGCTTCAAGTCCACTTCTAGTCAATAGAAAGGAATCTCCAAATTTTAGTAAGTGGGTTCCATCTATTAGGTCTTTTCACCCATGGAGCCCAACCTTCCTATTTTACGAAAATTATATGATTTCAAGTTGTATCACTTCTGGGTATCTACTAGTATGAAATATGAGCATGAAATATGTTAGGGTTTTGCCAAATGCTATTGATTTGGCATTAATATCTATTTTAAGCTTATATTATGAGTTAATTTTTATCCATTGAGACTATACATGATTCAAGATATGAAATCTATGAACTATTGTGAAGTTTTTATATGATTTCAAGTTACCCATGATGATGTTTTACCATGACGTTTGTGGGCTGATTTACATGACTTTAACATGCATTGATTTCACTATTTCATGATCTATACTCTAGCATTTTCAACGATTTGAACATGTTCTCACATATGCCCACCAAGTGTTCAATGAATTATCAAGTCAAGGATTCTCAAGTTATTTATATGTTTTACAAGTCAAGTGACTTCATGATGAATATGGGCTATCAAATATGTTATGAATTCATGAAATTGTCGATAATTATGCAAGTATAAAATTAAGCCCTATTTTCAAGATTTTACCTCTTGTAAGCCATTCATGTTAAAGCAACGGTTCATGTATTACTGATATACTCTCATGTTTCAAGTTAGGATTACCATTAAAGGTCTTGTATGTTTAAGGGCTACTCATGTCATGTTTCTATGTTTCTTACAAGTTATTAAAGTATGATTATTTCAAATATTCTGTGGGATTAGAATTAGCACCGATAGATTGGATGTTGGCGTGGACTATCTTTAAGGCTCGATATTCCTTTCCCTAAACTATGTGCCAATATAGGATTAAAGTATCATGTACTATGTAAGTTGAATGTCTTATAAGCATGTTTTACTTCAAGCATTGATCATATATGCCATATTGAGATTATCCTTATATATTTCCTATTACTATGAATTTTGACTATATTGGCTTATGTCTTATTGCATTGCATCCTATATACATAGTATATTCCAACATACTAACGCATACTTTATGCCTACATGATATCACCATGTAGGGATCGGAGCTCCTTTTGATCATCCTCCACATGGCTAGTGATATACTTCAAAGACAAGCTTGGTGAGTCCTTAAGTTCGAGGACACTACCTACTTTTCTTGTTGTTTTAAGACTTCTTTATGTTGAATATTTGACATTATTAGGGTGAGCTCGAAAAGTGTGTTGGCCCCTGCTCCATTCCAAGTTAGAGGTGTATGTAGGATATTATGACGTTATTGTGGTATGAGCTTGGCTCTCATGTTTGCCTGGAAAGTATCTTGGCTCCCACTCCATTCCAAGTTAGAGGTGTATCTTGGATATGATGATGTTATTGTGTTATAAGCTTGACTCTTATGTTTTGTTTATATTCAAGACTTCCCTTAGTCCCACTTTCCATTTTATATATCTCTTGTTGTTGTTTATTTTTCTCCCGCGACCAAGGATGTATGATTGATATGCTAAGAGACTTGTTTGAGTCTTTTCGGGTTCTTATTTGCCACATCACATCTAGGCCCTAGGCTTGGGTCGTGACACCCGAATTCACTTTGAGGTTCTTTGCAGTCCCAAGGATTTGTTCGACATAATAGGAATGCAAGCTCAAAACTACATCCTCATATCTAAAGACTTTACTGGCAACCTGAATATCATCATGTAAGTCCTTTGTAGAGATAGCGGCCATCAAAGAGAGATGTCATAAACATAGCTCTTTGTGATGAAATGCATATCATATGACACATAAGGCATCGTTATACATTTCAAAAGGATGGTAAGAATCTACTTATAGCTAGGAGGAGACCCTAATTTAAGTAGGCATTAGTGTCATCAGTGTCTAAGATGCTAGCACAACATGCCATGACCATAAGTGAAGACAATTTCAAGACTATAATTACCCTCCACGTTAGTTACATCAGATAGGTAATCCTCCAAGAACCGGCGTACATTTTCCCAAAGAGATCTGTCCTAAAATAGATATACTAGAGTAATTCGACATTTTAAAGGGCATACAGTTTTAGCAACCTAGTGACCAAGCCGAACTGTGCTTACTCAAGCTGCCAAGAAGGATAGTCCATAAGCAGTACAAAAGGTTCAAACTACTCAAGCCTCCTGATGCAAGGTCAAGGGTGGCCCGTCACACCAAATACTTTAGGAGGAGAAGTTAAGGAAACCATTACAAGAAGAATCTTTGCTTCTTATGAAACAGACATTAACACTTTGCAAAGAACAATCTAGAGTAAAAAAATCAGCCAAAGCCCTTCAACTCTTCGAAGAAATAGCAAACCACACTAGCATATATCTTAATAGAGATGACGATGTAGAGTTTGTATCTCATTGGAGGAAGAACTTACAGTCTAGACATTCTTCTCCTTACAACTATAGGAATCTACCAAAAAAGATTCCAACACTACTGATGAATTCAGCCAAAATATATACAAGATATCCAACATATGAAAGAATGATGACATTGATACCCTATATGTTTAGCTGGCTATCTTCTCATCCAAATGGGATAAGTTAGTGTAAGCAATCACACTCATGGTTACAGGTGCCACATCAGCAATCCTCATCCCAGTAGTTTTACATAATGAACATAATATCTCTTACTTGTGATCGAGTTCATCCTTAACTTACAGTTCAAAATCAAGATCATCAATTAAGCCATCCCTAGAAGAAACCTCAATGTTGGGTTTGATTTCTAAAAGAACTCAATGTAAGGACTTGGACTTCATGAGACCTTTTGATATGTGAAATTCTAGTTTTTGGAGGTTTGTGAGATATGAAAATGCTTGTGTATGACTTTATGTCACTTAAGAAGAGATTTAAAGCATGGTAGTCCTCCAGGGAACCCCCACGAGCCGTGGTCCTCACCACTACTATGGAAGGGGCCCTTGGTAGAAGCCCCATAAATTTATGCCAATGTTGTTTCTATCGTAAGCCACTACAAGACCCTGTATAGGTTGTGTGACACTTCACGAGCGGTATGGCGGGCTTGTGTGACCTCCAACAAGAAGTGGAGATGTGTCTTGTGAAGCCCTTATCCCAAAATGATTTTATAGCTAAAAAATCACAATCTCAAAACTTTGTCCTTTCATATACATGCCCAAATGACCCCTGTGCTCTTGCAAATACTGTTTCACATTTAGTGGAACCACCCTTAGCCTGGGAAATTTTCTGAGGACCCTCACAAAAACACTCTCACAAGTCTTGTGGCTTCACACGACCCATGAGGTTCTTTGACGGGACCACTGGGACCTTTTTGAAAATTGTCTCATTAATGGATTTCTAGTAATTTTGGTGATTCCTAAGCCTCAAATCGACTTCTCTTGAACATGTATTATGCCTTTGCCAAAAGACTTATAAAATTATTTTACAATCCGTTCCCTAGTCAAAAATACACACAAAGGAGTGAATGAATATATTGTTGCCTCAAAACATTACCAGAACTATATTTTTCTGAACCAGGAGAAATAATTCATCACATTGTAGATGCTAGACGACATTCCATGCAAGTGGAAAAGCCTTGGGTTAACCCACGTCCATTTTCGTGTTGTCGGAGATGTGTTGATGTATCACGTATGAAAAGGCCAGCCTGTTGGCACCTCGAAAAGCACCCTAAATTCCAAGACTGTGTTAATCATTATCTACCCAGCTTCAACATGTCCCTGCACTATTCTTACCTCAAGGAGGCATTGAATATCAAAGTCCTGATACTTAGAGCTCTGCAAGCTAAAGATGATATTCAGGAAACCCTTTACTTCTAGCTAGATTGGAGTGTTCAAAACAATGACAAGGACCTATCACTCCGTGGTGGCAATGATTCTCACTTCCTACATATAGATAACACCAATGGAATGACTCAATGTATCTAGACCCTTCAGCAGATACGAAGGGAGGAGCGCGTCAACATTCTCCCAACCTAACAACTCACAAACTATGAGAAGTGAAAACCCCGTCAGCCTCTCCAAACAATTTAACTAACTTTCACTAAAAAATCCGATGAAACTGCTGCCATAAAATTTGACCACTCCCACCTTAAAAAGCTCCAAACAACTACCTTCTCGATATTTATGTACCAACACTTAGATGAAAACAAAGAGCTTGTAGATATAAAATATTTATCTGAGTTTGTACCTATCAACTTGACAATTGGATTGAGTTGTTTGATCATTATGGTTAATACATCCACTGGTCTCACCATCTTTCCACCAGACACGTACTTTCGGATAAAGACTGTGACTGCGAAGAGTGTCAAGAAGTTGATTTGTTAATGTAGTATGACTGGGAATCTTCATTCACTATCACATATGAAACTAGGAACAAACAAACCAAACTTACTCCATCAAAAATGATCTCCACAAAAGAGCCTGCAGCTCCCATCTTTATGCTTTCACTCATATGATTTCCCCCCATACCAACCTTTTAAAAAGGATAACCTAAGCTACACTCCGAAAATACTACACATGAGAGTTATCCTGCCATAGGGAGAACATATGCCCCATGCAAAATAGAGGTAATCCTCAAATGGCAATCGAAGAATGCTATGTGCCAAAATAGGATGCTGTTTAGCATATGTCACTTTAACAAACAATGTCATCTAGTCACAAGGATAGATTCAAAGAAATATGGAGATGATTGAAAAGAAGATAATAGAGACATCTACTAAACACACTAGAATTATTTAAGCACTCAAACACGGACTGAAGACCAAACAGTTTATCTTATGTCTATTAGGAATATAACTATCTCACTTCTTCGAATAGCAAAGAAATGAGATACCAACAGTCAAGAAGCAGACATAGGATCTGAAAAATGGTTGCCCAAATGAAGGAGAGCAGAAACTTCTCCAACTAAGCCTACCATATTTTCCATGTGCTCACAGCCTTACTCCCCTCTAAAGCAAGAGAGCTTCATGGAAAAGATCATCTCAGGTGCACCTTGATCTCACAATAAATAAAAGAAAAAGAATCTGACATAGCAAAATTCATGTGTGGAGAAAGGATGCGGTTGCAATAGCCCAGAAGCAAGCCAAAAAAGCACAAGAAAAGGTGAAGAGAAAGAAAGTTGCAAACATAAGAACCATGATGATCATAAGATGTACTACCTACACAAGGAAAACCATCTAAAAATGCATCTACTCCAGCTGCAGGAAGAACCATGTCATTCCAAGTCCAATCATTGACGATTTCAAAGTCCTAATATATAAAGAATCAAATGAGGATAAGGCATGTGGTTCTATCCTAAGAGCCTTCAACAAAATATATTTGCATATAAAATATCATGGTTTCCCAGAACCTAAAACAATCAAATCAAATTAACATGTTACAAATCTTTACCCCTTTGAAAGAAGATAGCCCAACATATGATTACCTCAGAGCCATTGATGAGAAATATGGATTCAACAAATAACATAATGAAACAACTTTAGGATCTGAAGCCCTAATTAATGATGACCTTCGATGCAATGAATAAATCAACAATGTCATGTTAGAGCACAAACCTGAGGATAAATATCCCACTTATGGATACATCGAAGATATTGATGATTCATCACCAAACGATTCCCAAGAATTGCACGGATGTCCCTGCAATACATGGAAAAAAATACCGAATCATCACTGACATCGGACTAGGAGGTCTATTCACTACTCTTCATGAACCAGCACAATGAACCTAAAGTCTCTAAAGTCAATGATGACAAAGGTGACATGATAAATTATACAACTCTTAAATAAATACTAGAACTAGCAACCACTTACACAGTAATGCGATGGTCTTAGCATAGCCTCAGAGGATGCACGACTTCTACACTTGGATGGTCACAAAGAATTTGGTCAAGCGTGAGAAGTACATGATCCTATGAGAATTCACTTTGAGGTTTTTTTTGAAGTATCAGGGATTGGTGGAATATACTATAAATGTAAGATTGAAACTACTTCCTCATATCCTAGGACTTCATAGGAAGCATGAACATCATCATGGAAGTCTTCTATGGATATACCGGCCAATAAAGAGAGAAGCTGCGAAGACAGTTTGTGTGATGAAGTACAATGATAGGGTTGTCACCAACATCTATTTCTAAAAGATGCCAAGAATCTACTTTGAGCTAGGAGAAGACCCTAGTTTGTAGCTCGTATTCATATCATCACTTCATAAGATGCTAGCAGCATATGTTGTTACTATTATATAAGCCACTCTACAGACCATGATGTTTGCACATCGGCTATATCAGGTAGGCGATCATCAAAGAGGTGGACAATATTTGCATATAGAGATCTGTCTAGAAAGAGATTGTCTAGAGCAATTTGACGGTTAACATGGCATGCAGTCGCAATGACCTAGTCATAAAATCTCACTATGCTTGCTCAAGCCTTCGAGCAAGGAGGAAGGTCCACAAGTAGTATAGGAGGGTTCAAACTCCCTAGGAAGACCCTTCGCACAAAATATTTTAGAAGAAGAAATCTAGGCACTCATGATAAGAGGAATTGTTTCTTTCGATATAATAGACCTAGACTGTTTACATTGAACTGCCCATAGTAAAAGAAATCATTCAAGGCCCTCCAACTCTTCAAAGAAATAGTAGACCACACAAGTTTCTATCTCAGCAAATATTACTATCTGGTGCTTGTCTTCTTAGTGAAGGACCAACCAACAGGCAAAACACTTTTCTCCTTAGAAATATATGAATCAACAAAAAAGCATAGCAACACCACTAATGAATTTGGCCAAAACAAGTACCAAATATCCAACATAGGAAAGAAGGACGTTCTACAAAGTCCAAGTGTTAAGAAAGTATGGAGGATCCAACCTCAATTATTTCAGGATACATCTGGGGTACCAGTTCTGCCATATCTAAATGTTCATGGAAGATGTGTTCCCCTAACATCCCTAACCCTCACAAAATGATCGAGACAACCCTTAGAGATCAAATTTTGGGGTTTAAAGCAAGAGATAAACCTATCCTTGACCACCACATCATGACTCTTCCACTCAAGGATAGGTTCATTTGGGAATTAGAATTTGACCCTGTGGTTTCTACAATCAATAGAGGCATTATAAGTATGTAACCAATCCATCCCAAGAATGACATCGAAATCCACCATATCAAACTCAATAAGATCATAAGGCAAAATCTTATGCAAAATGCAAACAGGACAATTTTTATAGACCTTTCTAGTAATAATAGATGCACCAATAAGAGTAGACACCTCATAAACACATCTACAGATGATGCCATCCACACAAATGTGAAAGAAATATGGATCATCCTAGAAGAACTTCTTTACATCATGCATAAACTTGCGATGTTGATGGGTGTTCAACTCAGGAGGCACTATATCACTCACCAAATAGTTAGCTTAATCTACAAACCAAGGTATAAGATCATGTGATACTGCCAGAACTCTTCCAACCAGAGCTCTCTGAACATGGCGAGAGGTATTAAATTAATGTTAGCCCCTAAATCAAATAATGCATTAGCTAATGCTAGTTCTCCTACAGTGCATGGTATGGTGAATGCACCCAGATCTTTGTATATAGAAAGGTGATCGGCAACCTGACTTTTTGACCCTTTTCTGTCAATTACATCCAAATTAAATTCCTACAAGAGAAGTACCTATCTAATTAACCTTGGTTTTGCATCTTTCATTGCCATAAGATATTTGAGTGTCACATGCTCGGTATGCATGATCGCTTTAGCTCCTAACAAATATGAACCAAAATTTTCAAATGCAAACATCAACACAAGCAATTCTTGTTCGGTCACAGTATAATTTTTCTGGGCCACATTCAGTGCTTTGCTAGCATAATAGAATGGATGCAGGACTTTCTCTCTTTGTTCCCCTAACACAACACAGAGTGCAATACCATTTGCATCATACATTAGTTCAAACGGTTGTGACTAATCTGGAGCGATAATAATGAGTGTTGTGGTTAGCCTTCTTTTTAATTCTTCAAAGGCATGCATGGATGCCTCATCAAATACAAACTTTACATCTTTTTTCTAACAACTTACACAAGGGTTATGAGATTTTGGAGAAATCCTTTATGAAGCGGCGGTAGAATCTGGCGTGGCCTAAAAAACTTCTGATTCCTTTTATTAAAATTGGTGGTGGCAATTTTTCTATCACCTCAATTTTTGCTTTATCCACTTCAATTCCTTTGCTTGAAATTCTGTGACCAAGTACGATGCCCTCTTTGACCATAAAGGGGCATTTCTCCCAATTTATCACCAAGTGACTCTCAATACATCTCAGCAACACATCACACAAATTTAAAAGGCATTCTTCAAAAGACTGGCTGACGATACTAAAGTCATTCGTGAACACTTTAATAGTACTTTCAAACATGTCTGAAAAGATAGATATCATGCATCTTTGAAATATGGTTGGAGCATTACAGAGCCCAGAGGGTATCCTTTTAAATGAAAAGGTATCATAGGGGCATGTGAACGCTGCCTTCTCTTAATCTTTAGGTACAATAACAATTTGATTGTACCCAGAATATCTGTTAAGGAAACAATACCATCCCATTTCTGCTAGTCTATCAAGGATCTGATCCATGAATGGTATAGAAAATTTATCCTTTTTAGTAGAAGCATTTAATTTCCTATAGTCCATGCACACATTCCATCCAGTGACTGGTCTCATGGGGATCAAGTCGTTCTTTTCATTAGGCACCACCATGATACCTCCCTTCTTTGGAACATACTATACTGGGCTCACCCACTCACTGTCAGTGATTGGGTAGACTACTCCTGCATCTAGCCTCCTGATGATTTCTTTTCTCATAACCTCTTGGATTGGGGGGTTCAACCGCCTTTGATGCTCAATACTCGGCTTATAATCCTTGACTAGCTGAATCTTATTAGAGCACATCCTAGGAGGTATGCCAATGATGTCTGCAATTGTCCATCCAATAACTCTTTTGTACTGCTTAAGAACTGAGATTAGGGCTTCTGTTTGGGCTTTACTTAACCCTGTTGCAATGATGACAGGTAATGTACTCTTCTCTCCCAGGTATGCATATTTCAGATGTGATGGTAATGCCTTTAACTCTAACTCTAGTGGAACTTCTACAGAGGGTTTTGTAGGTGGTGTTTTCCTGTTGCATAAATCCAGCTCCAACCTTGCTTGTCTTCTCGGCTTAAGTGACACCCTAAGAGCATTTACTATTTCCTCATAATTAGGGATGTTATCACCACCAAAGTTCATCAATACAACAACTAAAGGATCAACCCCAAGCAACAATTCTATTAGGATGTCAGCTTCATCATCCTCATCCATTGAAATCATTGAGATAACTTGGAACTCAAAACTTTTGCAATCCTACAGACCTACTTGAAACACCACTGCTTCTTCACCAAATATGAATGTGAGTAGACTCTTCACCATATCTATTAATGCTCGACTTGTGGCTAAGAAAGGTCTTCCCTAGATGATCAAAACTGCAAAATCAACTTTACAGTCAAGTATAACAAAATTTGCAGGAAATATAAATTTGTCTACCTTTACCAACACATCATACAAGATCCTCATAGGCTTTTTGATTGTTCTATCTGCCATCAACAACTGCATTCTCGTAGGGACAAGGTTCCCCAACCAGAGCTCTCTGAACATGGCGAGAGGTATTAAATTAATGTTAGCCCCTAAATCAAATAATGCATTAGCTAATGCTAGTTCTCCTACAGTGCATGGTATGGTGAATGCACCCAGATCTTTGTGCTTTTGTACTAATGACTTTTTAATGATGGCACTACAATATTAAACATTTTTTGAGAGGTCTTGGCTCACTTTTAGCTTCTTTTTGACTAGATCTTTCATCCATTTGGCATTCCCGAGCATCTTTTCAAAGGCCTCAACTAACAAAAGGTCCACTGACAATATTTTTTAGCACTACCAAGAACTTTTCTAACTTACCCTCCTTCTTTCTTTTTCTACGCCTTTGAGGGAAAGAAGGAGGGGGCCTCAGAAGAGTTTTATACTTCTTCGGTTGCTCTTCCGTGTTTCATGCCTGGATTCTTTCATTCATTATCTTCTTGAGGTTTCCATTTTCCACCTTTTCCTTAGGGGGATCTATCATGCTTTTTCCACTCCTAGTCACTACCACCATGCAATGCCCTTCATCTTTAGGATTTTGAACCATATTGCTTTGTAGGATGCCCTTTTGACATTGGTTCAATTATGAAGACACTTGCCCAAATTGTTGTTCAAGTTGCTTGATTGCTAAGAAGTGAGACTCTATTTTTTTAGTACTTGAAATATCTAGTTTTATTCCCTTTATAGTCTCATCTTAGTTGTTGGCTCATTTTAAAAAAAATTCAAACATATCTTCAATCCTAGAATTGCTCGATCTGGCATCACGATTGTGTGGGGGTACATACAGACCATTCCCGTAGCCCTCTCTTCTTCCCCATTCTGCATCTGGCACTCTCTCTCTTATAGTATCCACCCCGATTGTCTCTATACATCCCATCACGATTGAAGTTCCGACCTTGATCCCCAGAGCCTTGCCTCTAATAGTCCGAATTGGACCCTTAGGGGTTGTTCCAGAAACCCGCCGCTCCTTGAGTCCTAAAACCTTGCCTCCAATAGTCCTAATTGGACCCTTGGGGGTTGTTCCAAAAACTCGCCGCTTGGTTGCTTACAAAATATGCATCCTTATCAAAGAATGGATCATCATAGGTAGGATCCTTCGGAGGTTGGTGAGTGACCACATGGACGCTTTCTTGGTATTGCTTCAAAACTATGTCCATGCTTGTGTGAAGTTGAGCAAGTTTCTCTATGATCTCTTCGTTCACCTTTGCTTGCTCATTGTTGCCATTGACTATATAAGAAGGTTTCATCACACCTCATTCTCGTTGCCTGCATACACTATTTGTTTTGACTATTTGTTCCATTCTTGCATCTATTAATACAGATGGTTGGTCTAGAAACATGCCTCCCATAATTATATCGGCGTAAGCTTGACTATTCTCATCAAGTGCCTGATGGAAAATCTTGACCAAGGCATCATCGACAATCTTGTGATCGAGAACCATCCTCAAGCATTTAGTAAACCTCTCCCATGTTGTTTTAAAGGAATTGCTTGGTAATTACTCAAAGTTGTTGATTTGGTCCTTCAGCTTCAACTTCTTAGATCTCGAGAAGTATCTTTCAAGGAATACTCTCTGGAGTTCACACCAACTTGTGATAGTGCCCGAAGAAAGCTTAGACAACCATACAACTGCATTGCCAATCAATGATAGTGGAAACACTCTTAACCTAATAGCATTAAGAGCAAGGTTTTATGTTTCCATAACACTTTTGCACACAAACACGACATTCTAAAGATGACGGTAGGGATCCTCTGAATATAACATTTTGAATAGACCTGTGGTTTTGGAGCATTTAGACAAATTTACTCGATATGTGAACTTAGTTTCTGCAGGTAAAGAAGGTAGTACTATAGCACCGGTAACATCCATAGCTAGAGGGTTCAATCGATATTGATTCCATCCATAAGCATTTTCATTGAAGTCCCTGAGCTGTAGCCTGTTACCCCTTTATGGTGGATTTTCCTCTCTATCAATATCCTTATACACTTGAGCCATTCTTCTTGGTAGTCGATGGATCTCCAAATTTAGTGGCGATTGTATGTTGTTGAGGGTAGCAATATCCTTATACACTTGAGCCATTCTTCTTGGTAGTCGATGGATCTCCAAATTTAGTGGAGCTAGGGGATTGGCTTGGCTCTGTATACTAGGTATACAACCAAGTACACGCTGTAAACGAAATCAAACAACAAAAATAAAAACAAAAGTAAAATACAAGAGACTCTTGAAATTAATATTAGAATTAACTAGTAGTGAAATCACATCAAAACTTAGCCATATTCCCCGGCAACGGCGCCATAATTTTTGATGGTGGTCATGTTCTAATAAGAAAGTAGTTGCTATCAGTAATTAACCTAACCAAGGTTAGGGTAGAATCCACAGGGATTATAGGGCTTGACTACAAGATTTCAGTAGTAATCATTTCTAGTATCCATAACTACAACCAATAAATGGGGGAGGGGGTTTGTGATTCAAAAACAACATAAAATAAACACTCATTAAAATGCAAAATTAGGAATTGTGTTCCCTATGGTTCGTTGACTAAATTACCCTAGATAATATAACTATGATTAGTGAATCGCATGCAGGATGATAACTTAGGTTCTTTTAGCCCTCCTATGAAGAAGAAGGTCAAATTTCACCATGGCGCTTGATCAGCTACCATGGCGTGCCAACTAAATATTATCTATTGTCCCAATGAACCTCCCCTATGTCAAGTTTGGTCGATTAGATGGGAACACATCAACCGAATCCTGTCATCTACTTCCTTTTTCCTATTGATCACTACATTGGTCATGATTGTGATAGTAGGTGGGGTTTGGTGTTGGCCACCACCAAAAAACATTAATCATGAAGGGAAATAGACAATTCATGTACAGCTCCAATCATAAGCATGCACAAAACCTAGGTCAGCTCAAGTTAACTACCCTTGGTTTCCACAACCCCAAGTTGTGGGTGATTAGCTACTCATGCCTAAGGTCAAATACACAAATATGCAAATAATAGACATAGTTGAGAGTTTCACCAATAACAAAGAAGGAAATAGGCACCATAAGTAGCAAACCCACAAGCTTGATTGATCAACAATAAGTACAAGGCAAGATTTGTAATCCCCAAAATGGGTTCTCCAAAAGAGAACAATAAACTACTCTAAGAACCTAAGAAAAGCTTCAAAATATAATAGAGAATTGTCTATTGATTGAACTTCCTCAAGAAAAAGCTTAACTTAAACTATATATAGTGTTTACAAAATAACCCTAGAATTTACACAGAAAAGACAGCTGGCAGTTGGAGGACCTACGAGTGGGGTCTTGTATTAAAATTGTGGCATCTTAGATTGTACTGGTATGACCTATAGGTATGAGTCATTGCTTAGGCTATGACTCATATGTTTGTCTCATAATCTTTGTCTTCAGTTTTTGGTCCAATATTTTTGTTCTCTGATTCTTGCTGCGAGTCCACCTATACAAGTCGTAGTGTGTCTTATGACTCATAGACTAGGCACGCAGGGGTGACCTTCAATTGGCAGATTTCTAATTTATGGTCTCTAATTCTTAGTATGACATAACCTACGATTTGTAATATGAACTATGACTTATAGCGTAAGCTACGACTTATAGGTAGACTCGTATAGCCTATACTTCTGCAAAAGTTGCAACTTTTCTTCAAAATCATGCCAACCTAACTTTTTCGTAAGATTAACACAAAAATACATCAAAACACTAAAAAGACGATATAAAAACTCACAAAATCCCTTATTAAAGGCATCAAATATGCTGCATTGTGATAGCACATCATGTATAGAAGGCAGAGAGGCACAAATGCACCTAAATTTTAACTAAGATAGAGACCTGACTGGGTGTGATACGTGAAAAGATAATAACATGTGACTTTGTCTTATACTTTAAAAATAAGAAAGCATGGGTAAAGGTGACATAATTCCTCAGCAATTTCTTTCAACTAGAAATCTCAAGGAAAAATTCATGAGCCTTCTTCCTTTTTGGTTTTTCATTCAATGGTATGTTCACCCTACTCCATCCCCATTCTTATTCAGCAATGGTAATCTTTGCAACCATGAAAATTTCATGATAATGGTGATGCTTCATTGCTAAATCTTTCTTGTTGTGGTTGTTGAATTATGAAATTGTGTTGGTCATGCCCATTGTTTATTTTTGGGTATCATTTCTTGTTACTATGGTGTCTCACCTCTAGGAACTTTTAGGAGTTGATTTTTGGGCTTAAATGTTGAAAAATAAAGTATATTTTGATGTTAAATTGTTGATGTTTGTTTGTGTAGCGATTGTATGTTGTTGAGGGTAGTTTTAGGGCAATTGTTTTGTCTATTTGCTGTTGTGAATGTATCCCTATCATATGTTTGACGAAACATCTCTAAAAAATCTAGAATTTTTTTGATGACGTTTTGTCTCCACAAACGCGGACACTGTGCCGCAAACATGGTGTTCTAGAAACTCTTTGCTCTCTGCAATATGGATAACCTTCTTTGAATGTGAAAGCTTAGAGTGAATTGAACTTCATGAATGCACTAGTATAGGTGCGAATACAGTGTACAATGTGTCACTATTAAAAACATCTTCACTAGCTCATCCAAAGCTTTTCCAATTAACTTTTTTGATCTAAATGATTCCCAATACATAATAAAAAAATGTCAATAAGATGTTATTATTTTGTAGGGTTTGATTATAGGTCTAATTTGTTGATAATGGATCCCAACAACACACTTCATGAAAATAAGATCTTTCCGGAGAAGGGTGATGATGATTTCTTTGAAAAAGCAAATTCCTCGTAGCCCAATTGATGTGCTGTCAAAGTACACCTCTTTTTTATGGTTAAATCTTGGAATTTATTATTTTCTCAATGCGATGTTAGTTGTTTTTATATATTTTTGTATTACTTTTATAGGTTTTCAGGTTTGGCCTTGATTATAATGCAGAAGTTACTGATTTTTGATATAGTACAAGACCCTTTACAGGTCGTACATCATTCTACTGGCTGTGAAGTAGGTTTCATCGACAATTCTAATGAGGGATAGGTTTTCTAAAGTAGACTCTACGAACATGGAGACGAGTCATAGAAGATGCTTCCTGCCTTGAGTATCAGAGATCGAGACTTTTTGAAGATTTATCAGATGAAAGCTATTTACGAGTAATTGAAGGGTGTCGTAAACTTAAAGCCCAAATTTCTAGTAGCTGTAAACCCCTTTCCTGAGGCGTGTTGACCTGTTATCCTATTTCATTTAGGACTTGTATTTTACTTATTATAAATAGGTTTTTAGGTTATTTTTCAGAAGTTGAAGGACATTACTCAAAGAACTCAGTAATTAGAGTGAAAGCAGTGAGGTTACATTAGACAGTCTTTGAGAATACTTGTACTTTAATATCATCTTTAATCTTGTCCTTCTCTCTGAAGTTAGATTTACTTGTTCTTAATTCAATTGTGTAAGTGCTTAATTATGTTCTTCCATTTTATGATTCTTGCATCTACACATAGTATGAGTAACTAAATTCACAACTAGGGTTGTGGGAACCATGAAAACTAACAAGGTAAAACAGGATAATTCATATTTCTTTGAAAATGTGCATATATGTATTAATTAATTCTCTTCGCTTTGAATGTTCTCTAATAGTGGCCAACATTAGAACCACCCGGTATTACTGACTGGACAAAGGTACTAATAAATAGGAAAAAAGGCTAATTAATAGGATTTGGTTTATGTATTCTCATCTTATCAACCAAATTTGGCCAAGGAGAGGTTGTACTGGGACTAATAGGTAGGGTTAGTAATGCACACTATGGAGATGGGCTAAGTCACTTTGTGAAATTCATCTCTCACCTTTGACCAATGGACATGGTGACCTTACTTACCATCTTGCATGCTCCACACTAGAAAAGAATTAGGTTATACAGTGATACTAAGTTAGGGAATCATGGGCAACACAATACCCTAGTTTCTCTCAACATTGATTTCTCTCTTATGTTAGTTTAGTTTTATTTTCCATTGATTATTACAACCCTCCCCCTTTAGGGGAAGTAAGTTGGTTAACTACTCGAATTATAATCATGTGAATTCCCTTGTTTCTATGTATTCCTTGTGGATTTGACTGTAACCTTGGTTAGGTTCTATTTCTTAACAATGACCACTTTATCCTCTATAAGAAGGTGTAACTTGGGTGACATCAAGATTTTGGTACCATTCCCAGGGAATACGGCTAGACATAGTTAATTCATAGTGATTTGGTTATTAATCCTTATTTTCAACATTTTATGTTTTGTTTTGTATTTATTTCATTATAGGGTGTAGGTGAAGTGTATGCCCTATATATGAAGTTGACGCAGATTCTTGACTCTGTTTGACACAGAGATCCACAGAACGTTGAGAAGGATTGCCCAAGATAATGCCAACAATGCAACCGATGCAACTCTGAATAGGAACGAGAATGAAAATGTTGATCATGAGAACCCACATCCTCTTGAGGATATTACTTCACAGCCTCAAGATTTTAATGCCAATACTTATCAGTGGAACCAATACAGGTTAAATCCTATGTCTATATAGGTGACTGGAGCCATTGTGTTACCACCACTATCAGTAGACTCAAAGTTCACAGTCTCGAGTAGGTTGCTTCAGATGTTGTAGAACCATGGCTATTTGTTGGTTTATCATTAGAGGATCCTTATAGCCACTTGTACAATTTTGTATTTGTCATCAAGAGTATAATGGAAACACAAAATCTTTCTATGTATACTATTGAAGTTCGTGTCTTCCCATTGTCTCTTACTGGCAATGCAACATTTTGGCATCTGAGTTCCCACCAGAGTTTGATCACCAACTGGGTAGATTTGTAGAAGGCCTTTTTGCGGAGGTACTTCCATAGGTCAATTAAGCTCAATTAAAAGATCAAATCAATAAATTTGAGCAACTTTGTGGCAATCTGATCAGTACTACGTGGGAGCAGTTCACAAAATGCTTGAGGAGTGTCCCAGACCACAAGATAGTTCATGATGCCTTGGCGGAGATCTTCTACCATGCCTTTGATGAGAATAGTCAGGCTTGTGCTGGCACTGTTATAACTGGCATGTTCTTAGATCAACCATTTGAAATGATAGCTTAATGGATGGAGAGAGTGGTCAAGACTTACTGTGCATAGGGGCAGAGAGATAGAGCATGTACAAAAAGTTTATGCAATATCAATGTTGGGTCGGAGTAAGGAATGATTAATGAGGAAATTATATAAGAGCTTGCTAGAATTCGCATAGGTATAGAGGTTATGATGAACCAAAACCAGGAATGAGTCAATGCAGTGGTTTATCAACCTCCATGGACAGCCATGTATGATGAGCCTTATTATGATTAGGACACATGTTTTGTTGCTGATCAGGGGGTCTCCTGACTAACACCCAATAGTCTAATCAGGAATATTAGCATCAACATCAAGGAAACTAAGGTCCGAACTTTAACAGATATGGAGCTTTCAGGGAGAACCATAGAGGATTCTATGATAAGAATAGGGGTCTAGAGAGAGATGCAGATTGGGGTTGTAGAGATGGCTTCAGAAATGATCCCAATGTGCCACTAAATAACCGCTACATCGGTGCAAGTAGTTTTAGAATTGAGGAAATGTTTGACTACCTGTTGAAGAAAGCTGAGACATAGGATGAGACTGAGGGTTATGAAATGTTAGATTTCTAGCATCAATCAGATAACTGAGTCTCACTCTATGGCTATAAAAGAACTTGAACAACAAGTTTGGTCAAGTGTTGACTCAACTTAATCAGCGTCAGAGAGGTACACTTCCTAGCAACATAATTCAGAATCATAAAATTGAACTATAGTGTAAAGCAATTACTACTCGGGTGGCAAGAGCACCATTGATATTCTCATGCCAGCTGATGAGGATGATATTTGAGAGGAGGCAATTGCGGCTAAGGATGCTGATATAGGATATAATCGTGGCAAGGTTAGCATGGGTGAAGCTATTGATGCAGCACAAAAGTTGAAGCTCATTCTTAGGCCTCCTCCTCCCTTCCCTCAAAGAATCAAAAAGAGGAAGGAGGAAGGAAAATTCAAGTACTTTCTCTCAATGTTGAAATAACTCTCCATCAACATCCCTCTTATTGAAGCATTAAAGAAGATGCCAGGGTATGTGAAGTACACGATGGATTTGGTTACAAAAAAGTAGGCTATGAGTCAGGAGCTCTCCCAAGAGCTTTAGCATTAAAATGTTATTGCTATGAGGTCCTTGGTTCAGAAGCAAGAAGATCCTAGTACTTTCACCACACCCTGCACCATTGGAGATGTCGAGTTCGCAAGAGAACTATGTGATCTAGGTTCAAGCATTAGTTTGATGCCCCTTGGGGTCTTCAAGAAGCTAGGATTAGGAGACCCTACTCCATCCAACATGCAGTTGTTGGTGGTCGATCATATGGTGAATAAGCTTGTGGTGATACTATATGATGTGCTGGGAAAAGTTGAGAAGTCCATTATCCCGGGAAAACTATGTGATCGTAGATTGTGTAGTTGACTTCGACATCCCAATCATCTCGGGAAGACTATTTCTAGCTACTAGACGAGCACTAGTAGATATGAAAGTCGATTAGCTTAGGTTTAGATTGAACAACAAATAGGTCATCTTCAATATATGTCAGTCTATTAAGCATCCAGATGATATGAAGAATGAAGCCTAGGCAATTGGTGGAGTTTGAGTAACCAATTTTTCCAAGTTATGACACTACAATAAATCAGGTGCTACATGGGAGGCAACCCAAGGTCTTTGATGTAATAGTATAGTTGTAGGTTTATTTTCAGTTTTGGACTCATAGGTAGTCTATTTTCTTGTATTTTGGTTGTAATTTTGGACATTGGGCTGGTTGCATATAGGGTTACAGTGTGTAATATGAAGAATAGCAGGTCCAGGGTTAAGTCAACCATTTTTGGTTGAGAAGAGCATCAGGTGTTGTCACTACCACTTGTTCTATAGGTCATAAAACACTTTACGACCCAAACACCATCTAGTAGAGCATTCCAATGAGCAAAAACTTTCTATACTCCAGTCCACGAGCCAACTTTATAATACATAGATAAAACTACCAGTCGTGAATGGGCCTTGTGGACCCCAGGTAAGTTTTCTAAAATTTTCCTAAATGTTGAGGGTTCTACGATCACCTCGATGAGTTGTAAATCACTTTACGACTCATAGACTGGTCCGTGAAACCCAGTCCTAAAATCTAAGTTTAGGATGTTCTACAAAACCATAAATCACAAACTGTAAAATACTCTATGGCCCGTAATCAAGGTTTCATAGAGTCCAGGGCTATTTTCAATTGAATCGCTCAAGGTATAAATAATGGGCAAAATTATTTTTACCCCATTTCTAACCTAATTTAGAAAACTACCCGGCCAACCCCACTCCCACATGATTTCGACCACCGACGGTGACACTACCCCCATTTTGTTGTGATTTTCTAGCGACCTAGGGTTTAGTGCCTCTTCACCTCCTTCATCTTCTACAATGTTATCACACAACTTGGTAAGTTTTTTGTTAATGCAAAACCCTTAATTTGCCTATGCATGTATGATTGAATTGGAAATTATATTTGGAATGATAGTTTAGACACGAAACCAATGTTTGAAGTTAACATGTGATAATCGAATTTAGGTTTCCCTTGTTTGGATAATTTTCTAAGATAAAAATTTTTTATTGTTGCATTGTTTATATGATTTACATTATATAATTGTTGCCTATTGAATCACCCATCATGTGTGATGAATTTTTTTTGTGTGTAAATTAGTGGGTGATGACATGGGTGCATAAATTTTGTTGAGAAATTGTCATATGTGGTCGGAATAGTTGAGAAACATGCTTAATCACTTTCAATGAGGTATATACTTTGAATAAATTTTTTGGGTCTTGGTTGTGGTGTGGAAATCATGTGGGGTGTGCATTTTTGCTTTGTTGCTATTAGAGTAAAGTTGAAAAAGTCATATGGGGCCTGTTGTGATGGACTTGTAACCTCAAGTAACTATGTTTCTTTTCTATGAGTGCCTTTTAAAGCTCATGGAAAATTCCATGACTCGTAATTTCACCTCGTACAACATTCTAAAAATCTAAAGTTTCTGAGTATCCATCAGACGAGACCTTCTACGAGTCGTAAAATACTTTACGACTAATAGAAAGGTCTCATAGACCCTACCTGGAATAAATTCAGAAACTTGAATTCTTTATGACTTAGTCTATGACTCATAAACCATTTTACAAGTCGTACCTGGTACTTTTGCACTAATAGAAATTGTTTGGACCACTGTTTTACAAAATCTTTTTACAGTTTGTAGTACTAACTATGGCCTAAAAATATGCTTTCGTAGGCCCTTTTGCAACGAAGTCTAAATTATTTTTGTATTTTAATTTTTTATTTGTGGGGCTAACCAAGGTATGTAAATGTTCATGTTTCAGGTACTATAACCCCAAAGCAAAATTTGATGATATCAAGGCCCTATATAGGAGGCTCCAAGACATGTCTTGGGATGATGAGCAGGCTACCACACTGAGTGGTTCACTAGAGGACCTCAGATTTGAACTTAACCCAAAGATGGCTAGACCACAAGCCAGAGCTGGGCACACTCAGGCTCTTATTATCCTCACTCCTAGTATGATGATGGAGGCCACAAGAGAAGAGACTCACCCTAGATGACTCCATGCATAGAGGAGTCCAGCTCTGAGGCAAGCTTTGAGGAAGGATCAAAGATGGAGTCCTTCCTAGTACCCCAATCATCACCATCTCCATTTAATGCCCTTACTAGTCGGTGGTGGGCATGCGTGACGTATAAATGGAGGGCTAGCAATAGACAAACCTGGGCACGCCAGCCCGCTTCTTTTATGAGGAACTAAGAGTCATCTCAAACAAACTCGACTGTGTCCCCGGTCTCCAGGACACAATGATTCAGTATGGGCTTTAGTGGATCACTCACTCACTTTGACGATACTCCCTGACCATAGTGAGGGAGTTCTATGCTTATATGTGGCCACTAACATAACACTCAAGAAGCCCCTCGCTTAGCCCTGACTGATCGAGACAAGAGTGAGGGGCCGGTAAGTGGATATATTAGAGACCACCATCGGTCGTATGCTTTTTGGACCAGAGTTTACTACCTCGAGATCCATCATAGTATTTGACTATAGTATGGGTCAGATGGAGGACCCACTAGTTATAAGAGATCTAGAGTAATGAGCCAGCTTGATGAGATAGGTGGGCTAGTTATATTACTGAGTAGGGTCCAAAATCTATCTGGGTTGCCACACACTAGGAGCCTATTGTCAAGGCTTTGCTTAATTTTCCCACTAAGTTTTAGTGGGTAGTTGTTCGATCATGCATTTGGCCTACTCCTGCTGATGATATATTGATGCTAGAGTGTGTAGTATTGGTTGCCAGTATCTTAACTTGTTATGCTATTGATTAGGCCTATCTTATAGACAAGTAAATTCAAGAGGCCACTCTAAAGAGGTCTATCGCCATCCCATTCATTGCTTGATATACATGCTGTGTATATTTGATAGTGGAGAGTTTGCACCAGCTAGACAAGCTGATTAAGGCCCAGAGTACCTTGCATCTTAGCTTGATCAAGATTGAAGAGAACCCTATAGCACTCCGACGAGCACAGCTTGCTCCTATGCCAGAGATATGTACCCTAGCGCCACCGCTTTAGGGTTCATAGACTACCACCACTACTGTTGCTACTGAGGATATGACCCTATAGGTCGAGATAAATGAGGAGAGAAATTCCTACACCCCAGGCTTCATCCTTACAAACTACTCTCGAGGGCATGGTCTACGTGTCCATCACCTCTATACAGGCCTTGGTGTCGACATAACTCATGCTAAGTCATAGCGAACTCAGCTTGTTCATCAGAATAGGCAATGGATTCGGACCATTTTAGACTTAGAGGGTGGCATACAGGCAATCAGGATTGGTACTATTTAGGATAGTCTTCTCCACCATAGATGCTCACATCGATGCCTTTGAGGTGAGGGTATAGTGGAGCTTAAGTATGATTTGACCATCTGATATGACGGCCCTCCAGACAGAGATCCATTGACTCTAAGCTGATAATATAGTAGCAATGGCAGCACAAGTTACACTACTAGAGACTACGTCCCCTGTTGCATTGGTAGATCTTTTTGCTCTTGACGTGCCTGTTCAGTCT
The DNA here is from genome assembly GCA_000787875.1 of Solanum virginianum. Taxonomy (NCBI): domain Eukaryota; kingdom Viridiplantae; phylum Streptophyta; class Magnoliopsida; order Solanales; family Solanaceae; genus Solanum; species Solanum virginianum. The sequence goes on along the minus strand of DF357879.1, from coordinate 70,824 downwards.
TCCTACGAGAAGAGACCCTGCATAGATAATTATGATCTAGATGTTATATGCTTATGTGCAAGGCTTATAGAGCAGGAGGCACTCAAACATATCATGAGGGAGTTAAAATAGGACAAGGAGAGATGACAGGGTCGAGAGCATGAGAGTTTGAGGGGTGTTGGCCCCTCTAGATAGAGTGCTACTGCTAAGAAGACTACCCCACAAGATGAGAGTTACCAGACTCAGCCACACAATGGTACTTAGGCACCCCGGTATGATTTTTGATCCCTTATGTTTTATTTTAGTTTGATTGTATGCATTGGGGGATAATGCACATCTTTTTCGATGGGGTGTAGGTAGTCATGGACCACAGTGAAGTCTGAGTAGCTTGGGTTCATAACTACCCCAATTTTTGATCTTAGGGTTTTCTTGCATGTGTGTTATTTCCCCATGGATATTTACTTTCTATTGAATTTGCATGATTAGGATATTTAGGTAACATTTATAGCATATAGTATTAATATTTATGGCATGTAGAATATTTTTGTTTTTTGTCTGAAAAATGATACCCACTAATAACTTTGATTAGTCATTTAGATAGCAACCATGCATGTTTAGTGTGTGAAAATATTTGTTCATCTAGGTGAGGATAATTTGAGATAAAAAGCATGATCTGAGAGTCTTCAATTGATAATGTAGTCAGTGCCATGTGAGTGTGAGCTTAATTTACAAGATTCATGTGCTTTATGCTAATTTAGAACTTTCCCTATTACTCTAAGTTAGATTGTAGATTAATTGACTTAGAAAAAAATCTTAGGCCTTTGTTCTTAATATCCTACTTAGACTAAATGATTGATCAAAATTTCAATGTATCCCTATTCCTACTGTTTGAGCCTAACGTGCACTTATTCTTTGCAAACACCTTATTAACCTAGCCTTCTTAGATGTAAAATCTTGTAATTAGCCCTGGTCCTTCCTTGATCATTCTGTACCTTGACTGAGGCAAAGAGCCTAAGTTAAGGGTGGCTATCCAAAAGTGGCCCTGGTTCTGAGGATGGATATTGTGCACCTCACCATAGGCCAAAAGTCTAAGTTGAGGGTGCCTGGTGTAAGAGTAAAACAAAAATATGAAGGAAGTTAGTTATACAAAGAATAGAAGAAAAATCATGTACTGGGTGCAAGTAAAAGAAGTGATGCCTTAGTTATGAGCTAAACAAAAAAATGAAATAAAAAGAAAGGCAAAAAGGCTGAAAATGAAAAGAAAGCACCGAGGAAAGCTTGAAATAGGAAAAAGGGAGAATGAGATAAAAACAACAGAGTTGATAGGGAAAAAGTGTAGAAAAATGTGGTACCAAGGAAGGCCTTTAGTCACTATGTTCCCAAAATACCATACCAAAGCCTTTGAACCTACGTTAAAAGATACAAACAGTAGAGTTGGTAGGGAAAAAGTGTAGATAAGTGCAGTGTCATGGGGGCCTTTAGTCACTATGTTCCCAAAATACCATATCAAAGCCTCCTGAGCCTACTTTATATGCCTAAACATTTCTAAAGTGATCCTAGTCCAAGTAGTTGAAGGTCTTAGTCATAAATATAGGGACAAACCTATGGTATTAGGCATAACACATAAATATCTTTTGTGAGAATGAATGATTTTGTATAGTCCCAACATTATATATTAAAATATCATTAAGTGTCGTATAAGGGACTTCTTTCTATGAGGGCTCTTGCATTGCATTGTTAGCATTAGACTCATTCTATGATTGTGGACTGTTGATAGTACCTCACCTGTCATAGTTTTGCTATCACATGCACTAGCCTATATTGGTTAGGTAGATGGCTATCTGATCTTGTTTTGAAATTATGGTGTGGGTATCTAAATTTGAGATTTATATGATGTATGCCATTTGGTTCAGGTATGTGTGTTCTTGTATTATCTATACTGATTGATTCTGTCGCTTGAGGATAACCAATAATTTTAAGTTGTAGGTGTTGATGTGCTGTCAAAATACAACATTTTTTATGCTTAAAACATAGGGTTTTTTTTATTCTCAATGCAATGTAAGTTGCTTTTATATGTTTTTGTGTTATGTTTATAGGATTTCAGGTTTGAGCTCGACTTTGGGAAGAAATACAAAAGTTGTTGATTTTTAATGCAGTACGAGACCCCTTTATAGGCCGTAGAACATTGTACGAGACGTGAAGTAGGTTTCGTGGACAATTTAATTGAGGGGTTGATTTTTTGATGTTGACTCTACAAACATGCAGATAAGTTATAAAATAATTTTTGAGTCATAGAAGATGGTTCGTGCTCTGAGGATCAGAGATTGGGACTTTCTGAAGATTCATCAGACGAAACCCCTCTACTGGTCGTAAACTCCTTTCTAAATTTCTAGCAGCTTTGTACGAGAACCTAGTTACCAGCCATGGAATGGAATACGATGTCTTGTAAGCCGTCCTGTATGCCCACAAGGCCTCATGAAGCTTGATGCACCATTCTTTCTTTGTTGCATTGATGGTCTTTTGCAGGATCTGATTCACCTCTCATTTTGAAATCTCAACCAGACTATTCATTGGAGGAGGATATATTGTAGCTACCTTATGCCTCACTCCATACATAGCTACCATACTCTTCACTATTTGGTTGATGAAGTGTGCACCTCCATCACTAATGATGGCCCTTGGTGTCCAAACCTTGTGAAGATCTGCTTCTTCAGGAACTTACTCATAACCTTGGAATCATTGGTGGGCAAAGCTACCCCTTCAACCAATTCGAAGACATAATCGACTACAACAAGAATGTAGTGATTCCCCAAAGAGGGCGGAAACAAACCCATGAAATTGATCCCTCATACATCAAAGATCTCTTCCTCCAAGATGTTGTTCAGAAGCATCTCATGCCTCTTAGAGATGGTGCCAGTCTTCTGTCATGCATCACAAGCTCTCAAAAACTATATTAGAATCTTCAAAGAGAGTTGACCAAAAGAAATATGATTGTAATACTTTCTAAGCTATTTGCTCTCTTCCATGATGGCCCCCATAGCGTGAGGTGTGGCATCTTTGAAGTATGTTGTGCATTTCTGACTCAGGAACACACCTTCTCACCATTCTATCAGCACCTGCTTGAATTTAGGACATATATTTTACTTATTATAAATAGGTTTTTAGGTTATTTTTCAGAAGTTGATACACATTACTCAGAGAACTCTGTAATTAGACAGAGAAAATAGTGCAGTTACATTGGAGAGTGTTAGAGAATACTTGAACTTTAATTTCATCTTTAATCTTGTGCTTCTCTTTGAAGTTTGATTTACTTGATCTTAATTCTATTATGTAAGTGCTTAATTATGTTCTTCCAATTCACGATTCTTGCATCTATACATAGCATGAGTAGCTGAATCCACAACTACAGTTGTCCAAACTATAAAGAACTAACAACGTAAAATTGGATAATTCATAATTCTTGGAAAGTGTACATGCATGTATTAATTAATTCTTTTCACTCTGAATCTTTTTTAATGGTGGCCAAAATTAGAATTCGCCTAGTCTTACTAACTGGACAAAAGTAGTAATGAATAGGAAAAGAGATTAATTAACATGATTCTATAGATGTGTTCTTCTCTAATTAACCAAACTGGGCCAAGGGGAGGTTGTACTAGGACTAATAGGTAAAGGTTATAATGCACACTATGGAGATAGGCCAAGTCATATAGTGAAATTTGGCTCTCACCTATGACCGAAGTGCTTGGTAAACATAACTTACCATTTTACATGCTACACAGTAGAAACGAATTAGCTTATCTGGTGATACTAAGATAGACAATCATGGAGAACACAATACCCTAGTTTCTCTCCGTATTGATTTCTCTTTTGTGTTAGTTAGTTTAGTTTTATTTTCCATTGATTATTACAAGCCTTCCCCCCTTGGGGAAGTAAGTTGGTTAACTACTAGAATTGCAATCATTGAATTCTCTTGAGTCTACGTATTTTGTGTGGGTTCAACCCTAACCTTGGTTAGGTTCTATTTCTTGACATTAACCATTTTATCCTCTAAAAGGAGCTGTAACTTGGGCGACATCACTAATGTGTTTGAAAGTACGATGAGTACTTTCAGTAAGGTTTTCTTGGACAAGGTAGAAGAGAAGTTGCCAGAATTCTTTGGCCGAATTCAGACTTTAGGTCGTCTACACTATGCTGATGAGCCGATCAAGGCCAGCCATAGCATAGTAGTTGAGTTCTATGCCAATGTCTCAAAGACTAAATTTGGACAAGACATGGCTACCATGATCTGAGAAATGAGAATTGACTTCAGCCTGACCATCATCAATGCTATTTATGGATTGTCAGATGCTGATAACAGGGAGTACAGAGAGAGATTTCGAGAGTTTGTCACTCAATGATTGGAAGAAGAATTACATGATTGAGTTTCTCTGCAGTGGTTTACTTCACATGAAGGAGTTGATTAACATGATTTCACGACGGAAGATAAGGGTTAGCTTTCTGTCTTTTGTACTCAAGTCTTCTCTATGCACCTGACGTGGAGGTGACTTTGGATCATGCACTTCTTATAGCTGTCATGTTGGATGGTCTTCCGGTTAATATGGGACATATTATAGTTGATCAAATTTAAGAAGTGGCCCAAGGGAGGGCCAAGAGATTAGTATCCCTCATTAATTTAAAGTTATGCTATGAGGCAGGGGTGTTTTTCCTATCTATAAGGAAAAAAAGCCAGCCAAAGACATATATACACTAAAGAAGAGAGGAGGACCAAGGGGACAGAAAAAGAGATAGATTGATTTATGGGATCCCTCTTTTAGGCATTTGACAGAGCCAGGGTCAGATCTTGAAGGATCTTCTTTAGGAGCTGTAGGTTGTTCAGGGTCTACAAGACTACTTTAGTTTATTCCTCCTACTATGAGGTACTTATACTCCCAGATCCATGGGACAAATATACAGATCAGGTAGCTTGTTACAAGCCTTCCTCTAGGACCATCAAGAGTTATATCAGAAGATTAGCCTACACTTACATCAGTTATAGACACTCAGAGAGTTATTAGTGATCAGCTCGAGCACATAAGTCACAGACAGAGACACACTAAGAGGCAACAGAGAAAGTTCAAGGCATATGATAAGAAGAAAAGTAGATTCCTGAAGAAAATGATGAGAAAGTCAAGGTAGGTTTATAGGTCTAATTCTTCAAATCATGATATGAGTTGACCATCTCTTCTGTTTTGACTGGTGAGTGATCTTTTTAGAGAGACCCTTCTTATCTTTTTAACTTTATAGTTTTACTATGAATTCACAGTACCATTTTACTTGAGGGGCTCCTATGACTTGATTTGATTTGATTGTATATCTTTGGCTATCAAATTTTTCCTTTGTATGCTTTGATTTATTCACACTCTCACATGTTGATTGATGCACCTTTGTTGGGCTTGATTTATTGTGATTATGGTATGCTCTTATTGTGCTTGTGCATATTGAGTCTAGGAGTAGCTATTTTAGTAGATTTGGTATCTTCTTAATTTTTTTTGATGGTGTGTATAATCGATGTTTCTTGATTACAGATTAAGTGACAACATTCTTAACGTCAAATTGTCGATTAGGTGTGTGAGTAGAATATGACCTTTGGTGAAGTCTACATAGCAATTTTCTCTTGTTGGGGCTATACTTTGGGATTGTGACTTGATTAGCGCCAATATTAGTCAAGTATTATAGAGTGTGAAAAAGGTATATCCCTCCTTTTTTTTCTTAAGTTAAATGGTCTTTGGATGATTTTCAAACAACAATTTGACTCCCTTTGTGACTATTACTTGCTAGGTTGATATATTTTGAAAAATGAGTCCCTTATGCTTTACTTGGAAATCATATTGACTCTTTCTGGCTTGATTTGTATGTCATGTATGTGGTGTGTCTTTGGTTTGTTCGTAGTGTGCACTTGTGTCACCTAGAACTTTCCTTCCTAGTCTTGATAGACTTTGGTTGGAAAAATGACCTTAGGCATTCTTTAGTTTAAATTGAGTCCACTTAGCCTAAATAGCCACCCTTTGCGTTGATTTTATCCCTAGTGTCCCTTTGAGACTAATCCTCTTTTTTAGTAACCTAAATTACAATCTTTGGCCCTTTTTGAAAAAGATAACCTTCTTTTCAACCCTTATTTATCCTGAAGCTATCTGTGTTTGTGATAATTGAGTCTTTAAGCCTAAGTTGGGGGTGAGATAGGAAGAAGAGAAAGAGTGTCTATGACTTGTCTTGTCAAAAGAATAGAAAAAGAATGATGAATGAGGAAAGAAAATAAAAGATAATGAGTGATTTCAAAAATGAAAAGAAAAAGAAGAAAAATTTTTTGAATAAAAAGAATCCTCTAAAAAGTTAAAAATGGTTGCGAGTAGGGCACATAAAGTGAAAAAGAATGATATAATATGCATTGGTGTGAAATGTGAAGAAAAAGAGTGGAAAAGTTGAAAAGAAATTAATGTTCTGGGTAGAGCTTAAGGAGCGTTAGTCATTAGTGCCCAAAATGTAACCAACCTTGCCCATAAGCCTATATTACAAGCCAAAACAGCCCTTTAAAATTTCCAATCGAATGAAATTAAGCCAATGTTGATTAAAAATAGAGGCAAGCCTATGGTGTTACATTTGTGTACATGAGATGTTCATATATTGAGTGTGAATGTTTAAGTCATTGTCCTTTGTTCATTGTACATACATGTGTGTTTTGGGGACTTTCTTTCTTTGTTTTGACGACATGCAAGTTGAAATGGATTGGTAATATTGATGCTTTTCAAGGTTGAGTCCACTGGAACTAGTTAGTTGACTAGGAGTTTGAGTCATCTCATGAGAACTTATGTTGTCAATTGGTCATCCTCATAAGTTGGTTTAAATTGAAAAATGTGCTTTAGAAAGAGGGAATTAATTGATAGGCATTCATATGCTTTAGCTAATTGTTGGTACCAACCATCACCATAGTCATGATTTAGTTGTTGAAAGTGAGATGGAATTGTTGTGCCTAAATTGCGAGTATCTTGAATTTGGTTTTGTTTTGCTTGAGGACAAGCAAAGTCTTAATTAGGGGGTGTTGATGAGTTTGTAACTTACATACATTTCTTACTCTTTTCTTAAGAGTTGGGGTTGTTAATTTCATAACTTGAACCTAGTTGCGTTTTGAATGGTGTATATTTTAGGTACATAATGCTATAAATAGAGCTTTGCTAGGAAGAATTGAATATAGAACGGAGTTGGAGAAAAAAGGACCTGAATTGGAAAACAAAGTACCTAGAATTACAATACACTCCACGAACATGGCCTCCAGGCTCGCAAACGCGAATCAGTGGATCACATAGAGGCACCAACATGCCTATCATTTGAAACAATCCCAAAAAGTGTTCGAAAATGTGCCTCAAAAGTGCCCAAAATCATAATTTCCATATATCTAAAAATCTGTTCATTATTTTGAAAATCCTTCTTCATATTCTTGTTCAAGGAACAAAATTAAGCGGGAAATGGGTCTAACCCGAATTTTAGAGCAGCCGTTTCAAAATCTAAAAGTCACAAAAATGTGATTTAGGAGGGTCAACTTTAAAGGAGCATATCTCTTAGCACACAAATAACTGGGTGTCCCACGACCGACTAAATTAAATCTCTTTCAATTATCATTCCAATGCACTTGGATTCACCTCATTCGAAGTTCGGATGAAGAATTTATGCTAGTATTTGTAGAACTCATATGTGTAGAAATGCAAATTCCAATGAGCCATCTGCTTCGTGGAGCAGTGTTATTTTGGTCCTATTTTGTTTAATTTCGATCCAAGACTTTCAAGTCTTGGTCCTAAGGGTTCCCATACTTGAAAATACCTATACTTAGCCTTATTTCATGCTCATATCATCCTAAACATTCCCCAATACTCACTCAAACACTTAGACTCATATTTCAACATAAATTCAAGTCCCAATGCTGAAGACCAATCTTAAGGATTTCACCAAGAATTTCATTGAAGCTTCAAGTCTCCATTTCCAATCTTCTTCAAGAGTTCTCTAAAGGCAAGGTATGTGGGTTTCTTTCATAGGTTCCTTTCACCCATGATACCTAAGCCTCCTTTTACTGAAATTGCATGATTTAAAGTTGATTTACAAATGGTTCTTTCTTATTATGAAATTCACTACCCACTTTGTTAAAGCTATGTGAAATTGTGATTGTTTTGCTATGTTTTAAGCTATAACTCTTGGACATATTGTAAGAATTGATGAGGGGTTTTATGTACGTTTCTTGAGGGTGTTGCAAGGTGTTGATTGATGATAGTTTTACGATGGATTTTCTTGTATGATTTCATCTCTCTATTTCATAGCTTTATACTAGCATTACACACCCTCTAAGTGTTTGATAAAATCTCCGAATGTGGTTTCTTGAGGAGTTAAAGGTCGAAAGCATAAGATGTGATATAATTAACTATATAATGATGAAATGAGCTTATGTATATGATATACTATATATAAAGTGTTGCATTAGACCATACCCGATCTGTGGGGGACAAGAGCCTAGGTAACCAAGGTGGGGGCTTGTACTCATCAACCTTATGAGGGGTTTGTACCATTCCGCCAGGGTGATGGGGTGAAACCATCATCAACCACCAAAGGGTTTGTACCATTATGAAAGATGGTATTAGAGCACTAGGTTGATAGAGCCCTGGAGTCCAACACATCGCATCGATTAGAGTCCTACTCATGATTGTGTTATGCACCACAACTATGTGTAGGAGGCTATGAGATGTTTTAGAAAATTTTTCACTTCTTCCTGATCTATGACAAGCGATAAAGTTAGATCCCCTAGGGCTTATTGCTAATCCCTAACCATTATATTACAAGAAATGTGTCAAGCCACTCAAGATGGTGATATGATGAATGTGGAGGTTCGCAATAATCTATGGGTATTGGCCAAAGCGGCGACAAAATTGGCAACTCAGCTCGATCAACAAGTGAGTGCTCCCGAGACTTCTATTTGTAAGAGGAAAGACAATGAGGCGAAGAGGGCCCATATTGGAGGAATGTTCCAAAATCTCAAAGATAGAGGTGATGTTATGTGTCCAACATGTTGTAAGGTTCATAGGGGCCCATGTTTCAAAAACAACAATGCTTGATTCTATTGTGGTGAAGTGGGACATAAGAGGAAGTATTGCCCTCATACACACACTTGGATTAAAGGAGGTGATGGTGTGATAACTAACCCCAAGTGCCAAACGTGTGGGAAGTACTATCATTGTCCATGTTTAAGGAAGATCAATGTTTGTTATGGATGTAGTAAAGTGGGTCACAAGCTAGTGGATTCTCCATATGTTTGAAGGAAGTATAAAGGTGGTTGACCTTTAGATCAAGGTGGTTATCTTGATCAAGTGGTTTTGATGCTCGCATTGATGGCCCGGAGTACCACTATAACTTCTCTATTTTTTTGCTGCTAGTGGAGGCTTCTTGTGTGCCCAAGGTATTATGTGGACCTTTAGTTTCTCTCCTTTTGTTGAGTATATTATCGCTAGAAGGATCATAGGTGTTGATCTGAGTTTATGTTGCATTAGGTCTTGCCTTGTGACTTGTTAGATTTGTTGTAGTGGGTCTTGATGTTATACCGGGGATGGAATGGTTGCATGTAAGTTGTGCCCTCATGTGTGATAGGATCGGTAGAGTTATATCCTGAATACCCAATTAGCCCTCATGGATGATACCCAAGCCTCCTTTCATAGAAATTGCATTATTTAAAGTTGTTTTACAAATGGGTCTGTTTAATTTCGATCCAAGACTTTCA
>DF357879.1:36623-52134 GCA_000787875.1 Solanum virginianum | reverse complement strand
CAGAACTACAACTGTGATGGTGCTTATAGAGACAACCATAACGGCTACTATCAACAAGAGAGAGTGCTCGATGCCAAATGGGGTAGAAGAGATGGCTATAGGAATGGTCCTTATGTGCCACCCCACAACCAGGATGTCATGCGAAGAACCTTGAGGCTTGAAGAGAAGTTTGACAAGTTGTTGAAACGATATGACCACCAGAGCCAAAAGGGCACCTTAGCAAGCAATACGGTTTAAAATCTAAAGAATGATGGGAATTACATGGTGGTCACGAATCAGAGTAGCAAAAATACCACTGTTCTGTCAACGCTGGATGTTATGTATGTAAGCTATAAGGAGAATTCAATAAGGATATGAAAACCCACAGCACAAGGGAGCAACCAAAGAAATATAAAACCTTTCCAAGACCACCTCAACCTTTTCCCCAAAGGCTTGGGAAGAGAAAAGAAGAAGGTAAATTTGAGTAGTTTTTGGCAATGATTAAGAGATTGTCAGTGGATATCCCTTTAATTCAGGATCTTAAGAGAATGCCTGGGTATGCTAGATGGATGAAGGAACTAGTTAAAAGGAAGAAACAATTCAGCTAAGACTTCTCCCAAAATTTTCAACACTGCAGTGCAATCACCATAAAGTCCTTGGTGCAAAAATACGAAGACCCAACTGCTTTCACCATACCATGCACTACCAGAGAACTTACATTTGCCAAGGCACTCTGGGATTTGGGAGCCAGCATCAATTTGATATCTCTTGCCATATTTAGAAAGCTTGGTTTGGGCACCCCTATCCCTATAAAGATGCGGTTGCTAGTGGCGGATAGAACAGTTAAGAAGCCTGTAGGGATACTTTATGATGTGTTGGTTAAGGTAGATAAATTTATATTTCCCTCAGGTTTTTTTATACTTGACTGTGAGGTTGATTTTGCAGTTTCTATCATCTTGGGAAGGCCTTTCTTAGCCACAGGTCGCACGTTGGTTGATATGGAAAAGTGGTTGATTACTTTCTGATTTGGTGAAGAGGAAGTTATGTTTCTTGTTTGCCAGCAAGATAGATAGAATTACGAGTTTCAGGTAGTACTAATGATTGAAGTGGGTGATGACGATGAAATAGAGGTCCCGGTTGAGTTAAGGCTGGGAGTCAAACCTTTTGTAGTTGTGTTGATGAACTTTGATGGTGAAAGCATTTCTGATTATGAGAAGACAATCAATGCTCTCGGAGTGTCATTTGGACCTAGATGATAGGCAAGGGTGGAGTTGGATTTGAACAATAGGGAAAATCCACCTACGAAGCTTTCTGTAGAAGTCCCACTTATGTTAGAGTGAGAGTTGAAGGCATTACCAGCACATCTAAAATATGAATATTTGGGAGAAAACAATACACTATCAGTCATAATTGAAGCTGATTTAAGTGAAGTATAAGTACAGGCCCTGTCTCAGTTCTTAAAGAATTCATAAGGGCTATTTGGTTGACAATTGCAGATATCATTGGCATACCCCCACGGCTATGTACACATGAGATTCAACTAGTCAAAGATTATAAGCTAAGTATCGAACATCAGAGATGGTTAAATCCTCTGATACAAGAAGTTCTTAGAAAAAAAATCATCAAGTGGTTAGATACAGGGGTAATCTATCCTATAGATGACAGTGAATGGGTGAGCCCTGTTCAATGTGTCCCGAAAAAAGGGGATATCACTATGGTGCCAAATGAAAAAATAGTTTGATTCTCATGCGATCAGTCACCGAACAGAGAGTGTGCATGGACTACAGAAATTAGAATTATTCCACATAGAAAGATCATTTCCCCATGCCATTCATGGATCAAATGCTTAACAGACTTGCAAAGAAGGGTTGGTACTATTTCCTTGATGGATATTCTGAGTATAATCAATTTGTCATTGCACCTGAAGATCAAGAGAAGACCATTGTTTCATGCCCATATGGTACATTTACATTTAAAAGAATGTCATTTGGGTTATGTAATGCTCCAACAACATTTCAAAGATATATGATGTGTATTTTCTCAGACATGGTTGAAAGCAATATTAAGGTGTTTATAGATGATTTTAGTGTGGTCAGTCAATCTTTTGAAGAGTGCATGTTGCACTTGCATGACGTATTGCAAATATATGTTGAGAGTCACCTGGTGTTGAATTATAAGAAATGTCACTTTATGGTTAACGAAGGCATTCTACTTGGTCACATAATTTCTGCTAAGGGAATTGAGGTTGACAAAGATAAACTTAAGGTTATCAAGAAACTACCACCACTTATTTTTGTGAAAGGTATCCAGAGCTTCTTGGGCCATGCAGGGTTCTACTATTGTTTTACAAAGGATTTTTCAAAAATCTCACAACCCCTGTGCAAGCTATTGGAGAAAAATGCAAAATTTGTGTTCGATAATGCATGCATGTATGCCTTCAATGAGTTGGAGAGAAAGTTGACCTCGACACCTATTTTTATGGCTTCGAATTGGTCAAAACCCTTTGAACTAATGTGTGATGCAAGTAGGGTTGCATTAGGTATAGTGTTGGGGCAGCGCAGAGAGATGATTCTTCATGGTATCTATTATGCTAGCAAGGGGTTCAATATGACTCAGAAGAATTACACAGTCACTTAGCAAGAATTGCTCACCTTATTTTTTGCCTTTGAAAAATTCTAGTCATATCTACTTGGAGCTATGGTGATAGTGCACATAGACAACACAACACTCAAATATTTGATGACGAAAAAGGATGCAAAACCAAGACTGATCACATGGGTGCTCCTCTTGTAAGAATTCAACTTTGATGAGATTGATAGAAAAGGCTTAGAAAATCAGCTAGCAGAGTATATTTCAAGATTAAAAGATGAAGCTATGGTGAAATTTGATGATGGGCTAGATATCAATGATTTATTACTTGATGAAAGTATCTTGGCAGCCTTACATGGTCTTATACCATGGTTCACAGACTATGCAAATTATTTGGTGAGTGATATAGTGCCTCTTGACTTGAATACCCATCAAACTCACAAGTTCATGCATGATGAGAAGAAACTCTTTTAGGATGAGCCACATTTATTTGTATTTGTGCTGATGGGATCATCCATAGATGTGTTACAGATGTGGAAATGATGAACTCTCCTAAAGCATGCCATCACTAGTGGGAGGCCATCACAGTAGAGCTCGAACTGCTTATAAGGTACTATGGTGTGGCTATTATTGGCTATCTATACACTAGGATGCTCATGATTATGTCAGGGCATGTGATAGATGCTAAAGATAAGGTGGAGTCTCACGAAGGCAAGAACTCCCTCTTAATCCTATTTTGTGTTTGAGTTATTTGATAATTGGGGTATCGATTTCATGGGACCCTTTTGTTAAATCTCATAGGAATAGGCATATCCTAGTTGCAGTTGATTATGTCTCTAAATGGGTAAAGGCCATAGCCTTACCAAATAATGAGGGGAAGAGTGTTACCGAGTTTCTCCAAAGAAACATTTTCTCTAGGTTTGGCACACCTCGAACAATTATCAATGATGAGGGTTCTCACTTTTGCAAGCAACTGTTCAAAGCTCTCCTCGAGAGGTATAGTATGAAGCACCAAGTGATAACCCCTTAGTATCCCCAAACAAGTGGGCAAATGGAAGTGTCAAATAGAGAAAAAAAGTAAATCTTATCGAAAACTATGAATGTGAATCACATTGACTGGTCAAGGAAGTTGGATGATGCCTTGTGGGCTTACTATATATCCTTGAAAACACCAATTGGAATGTCTCCATATCAATTGGTATTTGGGAAGGGTTGTCACCTGCCAGTTGAACTTGAGCACAAAGCACTATAGGCACTGAAGAAGCTAAATTTAGATTGGAATAAAGCAGCATCATCCAGGCTAATGTAGGTTAATGAACTTGATGAATTTAGGATGCAAGCATATGAGACATCTGCCTTGTACAAGCAAAGAATGAAAATTCAGCATGATCGTAGAATTGAGAACTGTAAATTTGCTCTAGAAGACATGGTGTTGGTTTACAACTCTAGATTAAAGTGGTGCTAGGGGAAACTCAGATCCAAGTTGATGGGACCCTTTAGGATAGTATGTATTTTTAGTCATGGAGCCATGCAGTTAGAAAGCAGGAATGGTAAAATCATCAAGGTCAATGGCAAAGGGTCAAACTATACATAGGTGATATGAAGAAAATTAAGATAGTGGAAGAGTGGGACCTTGACAAAAGATGAGTACATAAAAGGATTCTTTAGTACCACGACAATAAATTAGGCACTTCCTGGAAGGCAACCCAAGGTACACGCCTTATTTCTCTTCTTCTATTTTTACTTTGAGGAAAAAGTATTCCATTTTGATGGGGTGTGGGAAGTTACGTATTAGGGTGAAGTCTGAGTAATCTCGAGTCCATAACTTCCCCTATTTTTAAGCCCAATATTTTCTTGTCGTACTTCTTTTTCCTTATGGATGTTTTAATTTCTTTTGAACCGGCGTATCTAAGTAGTATAGATAATTTGTAGATACATAGTAGCATTATCTTTTGGCGTATTCATAGTCTTTAAATGATTTTTAAATCTTGTTGAAAATTTGGTACCCTCAAAATTTTTGAGATTGTTGGTTAATAGTGCAATCATACATATTGATTATCTAGTAATGTTTATTCTGATAATGAGAAGGCCAGTTGATACTTGAACCATGATCTGTGAGTCTATACTTGATTGTGAGTACGATGTGACAGGTGTTGTGAGCTTATTTTGCCGCATTCATGTATCATGTGTTAACTCAGAACTTGCCTTATTACTCTAAAAGTGGATTGGTGATGTGGTTGACTTGGAAAGAATCTTAGGCCTTTGTTCTTTTAGTAAGCCCACTTTTGCCTAAATTACCTACCAAATGTGATAGTTGACCCCTTGTCTCAATTATTTGAGCCTCTCTTACACTCATTCTTTCTTGACACCTAGCTAGCTTAACCTTGTTTTATGAAATACCTTGATATTAGCCTTAGTCTATCCTTGAAAAAGTGAACCTTGATTAAGGATAAAAGCCTATGTTGAGGGTAGCTACAAACAGTTGCCCTGGTTTGGGGGAATAGATATTTTGTACTTCACCTCAGGCTAAAAGCCTAAGTTGAGGGTGGCCTTTATTATGGTAAAGTAATGAAAATAAGCTGGTTAGTTGGGAAAGAAAGAAAGAAATGAAAAGTCAGGAGCTGGGGTGAGAAAAAGAAAAGAAAATTGCCTTGGATTGCCAAATGTGATAGTTGACCCCTTGTCTCAATTATTTGAGCCTCTCTTACACTCATTCTTTCTTGACACCTAGCTAGCTTAACCTTGTTTTATGAAATACCTTGATATTAGCCTTAGTCTATCCTTGAAAAAGTGAACCTTGATTAAGGATAAAAGCCTATGTTGAGGGTAGCTACAAACAGTTGCCCTGGTTTGGGGGAATAGATATTTTGTACTTCACCTCAGGCTAAAAGCCTAAGTTGAGGGTGGCCTTTATTATGGTAAAGTAATGGGTTTGGGTGAATAGATATTTTGTACTTCACCTCAGGCTAAAAGCCTAAGTTGAGGGTGGCCTTTATTATGGTAAAGTAATGAAAATAAGCTGGTTAGTTGGGAAAGAAAGAAAGAAATGAAAAGTCAGGAGCTGGGGTGAGAAAAAGAAAAGAAAATTGCCTTGGATTGCCAAATGTGATAGTTGACCCCTTGTCTCAATTGTTTGAGCCTCTCTTACACTCATTCTTTCTTGACACCTAGCTAGCTTAACCTTGTTTTATGAAATACCTTGATATTAGACTTGGTCTATCCTTGAAAAAGTGAACCTTGATTAAGGATAAAAGCCTATGTTGAGGGTAGCTAAAAACAGTTGCCCTGGTTTTGGGGAATAGATATTTTGTACTTCACCTCAGGCTAAAAGCCTAAGTTGAGGGTGCCCTTTATTATGGTAAAGTAATGAAAATAAGCAGGTTAGTTGGGAAAGAAAGAAAGAAATGAAAAGTCAGGAGCTGGGGTGAGAAAAAAGAAAAGAAAATTGCCTTGGATTGAAGAGAATGGCAAAAAAAATGAGTTTGAAAATAAGGCACAGCTGAAAAAAAGTGAAAGAAGGCACCCCAGAAAAAGCTTGAAATGGAGAATAAGGGCAGATTCAGTGAAAATTATTGAGTTATGAAGGTAAAAGTATTGGTAAACATGGTTCAAGGATATTAGTCACTACTTGCCGAAAATTTCATACCAAAAGCCCCGGAGCCTATGCTACAAGCCATTAGTCCTTAAAGTGATCCGAATCCACTTTGTCACTGTAACGCCCAAAGTCCCATTAATGCGGACTGGCACCTATTGCCAATAAGTCTCGGGAGAACCAACTTGTATCCATGCAGTTTCTATATATATAATAAGGGATTTCTTCATTTAACATGTCTTTAAGAAAGTAAACAGTAATAACAAGCCAATAGAAAATGCATATGGCTAGGCCGTTGGGGCCACGTTGTCTAAAGTAGGAGATATGACCACACTTTAATTTACATAGTCTACAAAGCCTCTAGATAAGGAAAAGTATCTAATAAGGGTTAGGATAGGCCCTCTCTCGACTAATTATACAATACAAAAATATAAGCTCTACACACACAAAGCTCCGAAACAACCTAGAGTTTGGTAACAATAGTTGGATATCCTGTATTCCTACTGGGGAGATCTACCAGCACCTGTACCTGCAGCATAAAATGCAGGTCCCCCATAAAGGACGTTAGTACGAGATAATGTACTGATTATATAAGCCAGGAAATATTATATATGAAGTAACAACTCAAGTAAAACTATGTACTGGTGTGTAGGCTAAGAGACCACCTTAGTCATACTATAGGATCATATACTTTATGTTCTTTTTATTACTTTATCTTTACTATATAATCTGCGTATAACATGTAATACAAATGATAAACTCATTAGTGGTAAATCTATATTAGGATCGGCCCTAGCTAGGCTTTTTCTTTCACCCTTTGGGCTACCCCCTCTTGAACTTTACTTAGTAGAACGAACTCGTGTGTCTTGGTATGCAAGTATGTATCCTGATTTGAAGGTGACTATGTCTAGAAGCATATGAACATGTGAAAGAGTTGAGACACGATTAATAGTTGTTTTGGAGTTGGTATGTGTCTTTATGTGTCAAGGAGGGATCTATGTTTCATGCCAAATAATACGAAATCAAGTAGCCTTACATATCTTGTTGTACTACCTCATTATTACCTTGAGATAACCTTCCCTTCCTCCAAATATTTTTCTACAATATAGTAGGTGATAAAACTAGTATGAGCATCCAATAGATACATCTTGGCAGCCCAATCTCATAAAAAATAATGACATACGGGCAGCAAGCGGATAATTATAAACTCGAGCGTATTCTTTCAACCTTTTCGCCCCTAATCATATTTTCTAATACATATTATCATATACATATCACGTATATCTTGTTTATGTTCCATAACAATCTTACAACAGGCCACAAGGCATAACACATAACAATTCTACATAACATACAAATAGGCGGCATAACGTTACGTCACTTCATTACATTTTGATGTCCACAATTCCAATCCTGCTCTAAAATTAACCAAGCAGTCCCCATCATATATACACATAAAACTAGTCCTAAAATAGTTCAAAAACATCCATCAAAATAGGTGGAGGACGTGATACCATAGTCCTCAATCAATCAGCCCACAAGTTTCTATTACGAGAATAATTACAATATCACACAAGAACTCACTTTTGCGGATTGTAAAAAATGGTGCAGCAGCCTTTATACATCATTAAAGAAGCAATACTCATTAAGAACAGTACACTTCCTTCATAATCAATCTAACCAAAAAGAGAAAAGCTTCCAAATAATCAAGAAAAATATACAACAACTTTTGGAATACATGCTATCCAATAATTTCAGCAAAGGTATAATCAGCTTAGCCTCTTATTTTACATAAGAAAACCATACTAAACACTTAATTATTCTTACTTAGCTTTACCCTCAAGGTGTAGGACTTCTCTAAGAACCCTAAAATTCTTTTGTGGTTGCTTGTAAAGTCAAGAAAGAGTTGAGAGAGAACTTGCAAAACAATCTGAATTTTTTGGTTCAAGTTAAAATGGCTTATGGGAGCTGTTTTAAACCGTTTTTAATGGGGGAATTTGGCCTACCTGCTAAGGTATTTTATCCTTACTTTACTAAGCTAGTGAATCAGCTTCTTCTCCCTTTCATATGGGCCTTATTAGATTGAAAAATTTATTGGGCCTTCGCTGCCCACTTTTCCCTATTCTCCTTACTTTGTTTTGGCCCAATTCACCAAGTGAGTATTGTTGTCCTTGGGTCCTCTCTCTATTATTCTTTGGATGAAAATATTATCCATTTATGATACTAAAACATGGGCTAATGTTACACCCTTAACATGGACTTTATTTATAATCGAACTTGGACAAATTCGACGTCGGGTCTCATCTCCGTTTAGGTAGCAAATTTAAGCTAAGCAAGTAGGTGACTCACCTGCTAGCTTCCTAAGTCCTACAAGCACCTCACTTCTCTTAATTCATTTAAGGTTGTGAGTTCCTCAATTTGACTTAAAACTTATTTACACTCGACCCTGTTCAGTGTTAGACATATATATCACCCTCTAATTTGAGATTCAAGCTCTTTTAAAAATTGGCGCTAATTTGAAAAGTCATATCATGTTTCATTTGCATAGTACTAGTATTGTAAGATGTGGGGAGTTACATCCTCCCCCTTTTACGAACATTCATCCTTGAATGTTAGTATAATTAGATAGCTTAACCAAGTTTAAACCTTTATTTACACCAACTTTTGACAACACACTAAGTATTCAATCACACGTATCTATTAGTGTCCTAATTCTTCATGTTGGACTACCTCTTTAGCTTCAAATAAGTAAGGGTATTTTGATTTCATTGCGTCCTTGGACTCCCATGTTATTTCTTCTGCTTGTTGGTTTCTCCAATGTACTTTTACTGAAGCTATTTCTTTATTTCTTAGCTTCTTTACTAAATGATCTAGAATAGTAATAGGTACCTCTTCATATGTGAGATCTTTTGTAACCTACACGTCTTTAATAGGAGTGATACGGGATGAGTCACCTATGCATTTTTGAAACATTGAAACATGAAAAACTAGATGAACTATTGAAAGCTCTTGGGGTAGCAGTAGTTCATATGCAACCTACTCGAACTTTTTAATAATTTTATATGGCCTTATGTAACATGGGCTCAGTTTTGCTTTCTTACCAAATCTTATAACCTCTTTCATTGGAGACACCTTTAAAAATTCCCAATCCCCTACTGAGAATTCCATTCCTCTCCTTCTAGCATCCGCAAATAATTTATGACAACTTTTGGCTGTTTCTAGCCGCTACTGTATTACCTTAACTTTTTCCATGGCTTATTGTACTAGATCTTGCCCAAGCAAGGTGGTTTCACCCACTTCAAACTGTCCAATTGGCGACAAGGTGGTTTCACCCACTTCAAACCATCCAATCGACTACCTACATTTCCTTCCATACAAAGCTTCACAAGGTGCCATCTTAATACTTGAGTGGTATCTATTATTATAGGCAAACTCAATAAGTGGCAAATAGTCCACCCAACTACCTTTAAAGTCTAATGTACAAGCTCGCAACATATCTTCAAGTGTTTGAATGGTGTATTCTGCTTGATCGTCTGTTTGAGGGTAGAATATTGTACTCAAATTCACTTGTGTCCCTAAATTCCTTTGGAAGGACTTCTAAAACTTTGCAGTGAATTGAGCCCCCCAATCAGATATAATGGAGTTCGGGACCCCATGTAGCCTGACTATCTCTTTGAGGTATAACTTGGCATACTCTTCAACTATATAATCACTCCTAACTGGCAAGAAGTGTGTTGACTTCGTGAGTCTATCAATGATTAACCATATAGAGTGAAACTTCTGAAATGAGCGAGGCAACCCGATAACAAAATTCATATTGATCATATCCCACTTCCATGTTGGAAGCTCTATACATTGCATATAACCTAGGCAACCCAGTAACAAAATCCATATTGATCATATCCCAGTTCCATGTTGGAAGCTCTATACATTGCATATAACCTCCTAGCTTTTGGTGCTCCACTTTGATCTATTAGCAATTTGGACATTGAGCCACAAATTTTGCAAGGTCCTTTTTCATGGCTTCCCACCAAAACATTGCCTTCAGGTCTGATACATCTTAGCTAATCCTGGATGGATGGAATATCGGGAATGATAGGCTTCTTCCATTATCCTCTTCCTTAGTCCATTAATATCAAGCACACATAATCTATTTTGGCAATAAAGTACTCCATTTTGTGTAAGCTCAAAGCCCTCTATCGTACCTTGACTCACCTTGTCTTTACGTCGTCGTAAGATAGGATCCTTGAACTATTTTTCTTTCACCTCCATTACCAATGAAGACTCCAAAGCATAATGCACAACAACCCCTTCCTTTGAAGTCTCAAGAAGGCGAACTCCCAAACTAGTTAGTTGTCATAGATCCTTAGCCACTTCTTGACTTACTACAGCTTGATCACCAATATTCATGATTGTCTTTCGACTCAGAGCATTGGCTACCACATTTGCTTTCCCCGGGTGTTAAAGTATATCAACATTATAATCCTTTATTAGCTCTATCCATCTCTACTATCTTAATTTTAGGTCGTTCTACTTAAAGATGTATTGTAGGCTATTATGATCAGTATATATGTCAACGTGAACCCCATACAAATAGTGGCGCTATATTTTCAGAGCAAACACAACCGCTGCTACCTCAAGATCATGTGCTGGGTAGTTTTTCTCATGTGTTCATAGCTATCTAGATGAATAAGCAATTATCCTACCATATTGTGTCAGTAGACACCCTAAGCCAAATCCTAAAGTATCACAATATACTGCATATCCCTCAGTGCCTTCTGGAAGTACTAGATCAGGTCCAGAAGTTAGCTTATTTTTCATCTCCTGGAAGCTCCTTTCACATGCATCATTCCATTATAACTTGTTTACTTTATGTGTCAACTTTGTTAGAGTTGCAGAAATAGAAGAAAAACCTTCAATGAACTTCTATAATAACCTGCCAACCCTAGGAAGCTCCAAACTTTCATGGGTGTCATTGGCCTCGGCCAATCTTTCATAGCATCTATCTTTTGTGAAACAACCATTATTCCCCTATCAGACATAATATGACCCAAGAATGCCATTGATTTTAGCAAAAATTCATATTTAGAAAACTTGGCATACAACTATCGATCACGAAGAACCTGTAACACTTGTCAAAAGTGATTTGCATTGTCCTCTTCTAATCTTGAATATGCCAAAATATCATCTATAAATACTATCACAAACACATCCAAAAATGGCTTAAATACCCTATTCATCAGGTCCATAAAAATTATTGGTACATTCATTAGCCCAAATGGCATAATAAAAAATTCAAAGTGACCATAGTGTGTTCTGAAAGCAGTCTTAGGTATATCTTTCTCCTTCACCCTCACTTGGTGATAACCTGATCTCAAATCAATTTTTGAAAAGCATTTGGCATCATGTAACTGATCAAAAATATCATCAATCCTAGGAGGGGTATTTATTCTTAATTGTCACCCTATTCAATTATTGATAGTCAATACACATTTTTCAAAGTTCCATCCTTTTTATGTACAAATAACACTGGTGCACCCTTAAGGGACACACTAGGTCTTATAAAACCCTTCTTCAATAAGTCTTTTAACTTCTCTTTTGATTCATGCAATTCTGTTGGGGCCATTCTATATGGAGGGATGGAAATAGGTAGAGTGCCTAGAAGTAAGTCAATACCAAAATCTACCTCTCATTCTAGAGGTAAGCCTGGAAGTTCTTCAGGGAACACATCAACGAATTCATTCACTATTGGAACTGATTGAAGAGTTAGCGATTCTACCTCCATATTCCTTACTCTAACTAAATGACATATATACCCCTTAGATATCATCTTTCTAGCCTTAAAATAAGTGATAAACTTCCCCTTTGGTGCCCCAACATTGCTTTCCCATTCAAAAACTACCTCATTTGGAAAGTGGAAGTACACTCTCTTAGTTTAGCAATCCACGGTGGCATAGCAAGAAGCTAACCAATCCATACCCATTGTAACATCAAATTCCACCATTTCTAGCTCAATAAGGTCAGCCAATATGTCACGGTCACAAACAGTTACATTATAGTCATAATAAACCCTTCTATCCATAATAGATTCACCGGTTGGTGTTGATACTTCAAATAGTTTGTTCAATAATTTTGGTGTTCTCTTAAGCTTCCTAGCAACTAGTGGGGTAATGTATCATAGTGTAGAACTAGGGTCAATTAATGTATATACATTATGTGAAAAGATGAACAACGTACCTGTGACCACATCGAGTGAAGCTTCCAAATTCTGCCGACTCCCCAGAGCATAAGTGTGATTCTAGACTCCGCTAGAGCAAGCTGCCCCTCTTACACCTCTACCATGACTCGTATGTGCTTGTTGACCCCTACCTAATAGAGGGACTAATGATGATAATGCAATAGTTGACCTAGTAGAGTGTGCTACATCACCTATATGCCTCCTCGGGCAATCTCTTATCATATGCCCTGGCACACCACACCAATAACAAGCGTCGACCCCAACATGACATATACATGAATGACTTCTTCCATACTATTTACAAGGTTGCCTAGGAGTCATTTGCTAGCCTACCGAATATCCTGCTATCCGTGCACCTTGTCTCTTACCTCATTGACCAAATTGATTATTCTTAGACCCTTGAAGTTGTGTTGGAGCACTGGCTGCAGATTAGGAGGATGATGGCCTAGGTGGTCTATTAGAAAATTGAGGCATAAGCTCACCTTGGGACAGTGTAAATTACCTTGTAGACCTGGCCATCTTGGATTGCGTCCTTTATCACTCTTATGTCCTTCTCATTTACCTCTGATCCTCTAATTTCTATGCAAAAGTTTGCATTCTTGCTATATTTATGTCTTTGTTCAAGGAATCAATGATACAGTCTCTGACTAGATACATATCCAATCTATCCATATATTGATGAACTCTATCTACCATTGTGTCTTTGTTTAAGGAAGTAATGGTACAATCTCTAACTAGATATGTATCCAGTCTATCCACGTATCAATGAACTTTATCTGCCATAGTATCAACTATATTAGGAGCATACTTGGCCAGGGAATTAAATTGAAGGCTATACTCCCTTACACTCATATTCCCTTGGTAGAGGTTAAAGAACTAATATGCACGAGCCTCTCAGATCTCTAATGGCAAGTAATGGTCAAGAAATGCCTCTTTGAACTCCTTCCAGGTAGTTGGAGGTGCATCTATACCCTTAGATTTCTTCCAAGCTTCATACCACAATATAGCCACACCCTTCAACCTATATGTCGCTAACTCGGTAGCTTCTGTACCACTTACATGCATAACATCTAAAGTGCATTGAATTTGATCAATAAAGCCTTGGGGATCTTCATTAGGATCTGACCCAGTGAAGGATGGAGGGTCCAAATTAAGGAAGTCACGTATCCTCATGCAAGCTGCCATATTCACACCACCTACACCTATAACTGGCCCTTCATGTCTTTGACCTTGGCTAGTTACATATCGTCGTGCCAGCTACCCTATTCGTACCACCTGCACCTATAACTGGACCTTCCTGTCTTTGACCTTGGCTAGCAACTATACAGGTCAATAGTTAGACTGCATTTCTCAGATCCTACATGGTAGCATCGATAGGTGGTTCTAGGGGAATTTCACTACTTCCTGGTTCATCAGGAGTTGGAGGAGTTTGAGATGTTTGTGACAAAGACTTATATTGAGCCTCATTTCATTGACTCACCTAACTTGGTATACCAACCACCACTTCTACTCCCTTCCCTTTACCTTTGTTTTTCCTGGTTTCTGGCATACTTGCTGTACAAAACAATTTAGGAGTTAGACATAATCTATCTATTACACCTATCTCTATGGCACGATCTAAAGAATGAAAAGAAAGTAACAACTTTTAAATGCCGCATAGCCTCCTGCTCATAAATGTGGTGCACAACATATTGATAGACAAGACTCTATGTTGACACGACTTTATAGACTACCTAGGACAAACCGCTCTAATATCACTTCTGTCATGCCTAAAGTCCCGTTAACGCAGATTCACACCCATTGCCGATAAGTTTTAGGGGAACCAACCTGTATCCATGTGCTTTCTATATATATTATAAGGGATTTCTTCATTCAACATGCCTTTAAGAAAGTAAACAGTAATAACAAGCCAAAAGGAAATACATATGGCTAGGCTATTAAGGCCACGTTGTCTAAAGTAGGAGACATAACCATACTTTGATTTATATAGTCTACAAAGCCTTTTGATATTGAAAAGTATCTGATAAGGGTTGGGACAGGCCCTACCTCGACTAATTATACAGTACAAAAATATAAGCTCTAGACACACAAAGCTCCAAAGCAACCTAGAGCTTGGAAACAATAGTTGGATATCCTATACTCCTACTGGGGAGGTCTACTAGAACCTATACCTACAGCATGAAATGCAGGTCCTCTGTAAGGGATGTCAGTATGAGATAATGTACTAAATATGTAAGAAAGGAAATACTGTATATTAAATAACAACTCAAATGAAACTATGTAGTAGTGTAGGATAAGAGACAACCCTTAGTCATACTATAGGATCATGTACTTTATGTTCTTTTTGTTACTTTACTTTTACTGCATAATCTGCGCACAACATGTATACAATTGACCAGCTGATTAGTGGTAAATCTATATTGGGATCAGCCCTTGCTAGGCTTTTTGTTTCACCCCTTAGGCTACCCCGCTGATAGGATCGACCTTAACTAGGTGATTCTTCTGAAATAATGTATATTAAATAACAACTCAAATGAAACTATGTAGTAGTGTAGGATAAGAGAAACCTCCGTAAGGGACATCAGTGCGAGATAATGTACTGAATATATAAGGTAGGAAATACTGTATATGAAGTAACAACTCAAATAAAACTATGCACTGGTGTAGGATAAGAGACCACCCTTGGTCATACTATGGGATCATGTACTTTATGTTCTTTTTATTACTTTACTTTTACTGCATAATTTGCACACAACATGTATACAATTGACCAGCTGATTAGTGGTAAATCTATATTGGGATCACCCCTTGCTAGGCTTTTCATTTCACCCCTTAGGCTAGCCCCTGATAGGATCGACCTTAACTAGGTGATTCTTCCACCCCTTAGGTTACCACCCATCCATAGGTAATATACTTTATCTTTCAATTACTTTTTAGATGATTCTTTTGGTTGTCATAATATTGGAGCTGTAGGACTGTAGATACAACATATGACATGTAAATAATCACAAAGGACAATACCATAATGAAAGAAGTAGGTTACACAAATAATGAAATGCATAGGAGGTAGAACAACACATGAACTTTATTTAGTAGAATGAACTCGTGTATCT
>DF357879.1:11885-36576 GCA_000787875.1 Solanum virginianum | reverse complement strand
TATGAAGAACGAACTCATGTATCTTGGTATCCAAGTATGTATGCAGATTTGAAGGTGACTATGTATGGGAACATATGAACATGTGAAAGAGTTGAGACATGGTTAATAGTTGTGTTAGAGTTCGTAAGTGTCTTTATGTGCCAAGGAGGGATCTATGTTTCATGCCAAATAATACCAAAGCAAGTAGCCTTACATACCTCACTATACGACCTTGCTATTACCTCGGAATAACCTTCCCTTCCTCCAAATATTTATCTACAACATAATTAGTGAGAAAACTAGCATTAGCAGCAAATAGATACATCTTGGTTGTACAATCATATAAAAAAAACAACATATGGGCAGCAAGCGGATAATTATAAACCCAAGCATGTTCTTTCAACCTTTCCACCCCTAATCATATTTTCTAACACACATTCTCACATACATATCATGTGCATCCTATTTTAGTGACATAACAGTCTTACAACAGCACATAAGGCACAATACATAACAATTCTACATAACATACAAATAGGCGACATAACATTACATCACTCTGTGAAAACAGTCCACAAAGCACAACTAATAACAATTCTACACAGAATATAAATGGGCGGCATAATGTTACATCCCTTCACTACATTTTGACGTTGGCAATTCCAAACTTGTTCCAACTTTAACCAAATAGTCCCCACCATATATACATATACAACCAGTTCAAAAATAGTCCTCAAAATAGGTGGAAGATGTGAGACCATAGTCCTCAATCAATCAACACCCAAGTTCCTATTAGGAGCACAATTACGATATCACACAAGAATTCACTTTCGCGGACTATAAAAATGGTGCAGAAACCTTTTTACATCGTTATAGAACCAATACTCATTAAGACCAGTAGTCTCCCGACATAATCAATCCAACCAAAAAGAGAAAATCTTCCAAATAAACAAGAAAAATGTATAACAACTTTTGGAACACATGTTGTCCAACAATTTCAGCAACGGTATAATCTGCTTAGCCTCTTGTTTTACATAATAAAAATACACTAAGCACATAAGTATTCTTACTTACCTTTACCCTCAAGGTGTAGGGCTTCTCCAAGAACCTTGAAAGTCTCTTGAGGCTTCTTGTAAAGTCAAGAAAGAGTTGAGAGAGAACTTGCAAAACAATCTAATTTTTTTTGTTCAAGTTAAAATGGCTTATGAGAGCTATTTTAAACCCTTTCTAAAGGGGGCCTTTGGCTGACCTACTGAGGCATTTTTAGCCTTACTTTATTAAAATAGTGATGCAGCTTGTTACCCCTTTCACCTGGGCCTTATTGGGTCCAAATTGGTTGGGCCTTGGCGGCCCACTTTTCCCTTTTCTCCTGACTTAGTTTTGGCCCAATTCACCAAGTGAATTTTGTTGTACTTGGGTCCTTTCTCTATTATTCTTGGACTGAAAATATAGTCCATTTATGATACTACAATATGGTCTAAAGTTACACCCTTAACATGAACTTTATTCATAATCGGACTTGAACAAATTCAACGTCGGGCCTCGTCTCCATTTAGCTAGCAAATTTAAGCTAAGGATGTAGATGATTCACCTGCTAGCTTTCTATGTCCTACAACCACCTCACTTTTCTCACTTCATTTAAGGTTGTGAGCTCCTCAATTTGACTTAAAACCTATATACACTCGATCCTCTTTAGCGTTAGACATACATATCACCCTCTAATTTGAGAATTAAGCAATTTTAAAAATTGACGCTAATTTGAAAAGCCATATCATATTTCATTTGCATAGTACTAGTATTGTAAGATTTTGGGTGTTACAATCACCCATCCAGAAGTTTAGTATAGAGTAAAGCCTATGGTGTAAGTCGTTTTGCATGAATTTTATTTGTGAGAGTGAGAATTCTTGCAAAGACCCTGAATTTTAATTGCTTTTGAGTGAGTAAGAGGGACTTCTTCTCTGTGAAGGCATTTGGGCTACATGATTGGTATATGACTAACCCAGTGATTGTGGATAGTTGATACTCCTTTGCTTGTCATAGTTGGATTGCCAGATACATCTTTATGTTGTGGATTTCTGAGTAGCTTTACAATCTGGTTCTGAAAATAAAGGTTGGGAACCCTAATTAGAGTAAATGATATAAATGTCATTAGAGTAGTTACTATGCGTTTTTTATTGTTTGCTTAAATTGAGTCATCGCTTGAGGACAAACAACAGTTCTAAGTTGAGGGTGTTTATATGCTGTCAAAATACATCACATTTGATGCCTAAAACAAGGGATTTTGTGAGTTCTAAATTTGACTTTTTATGGTTTTTATGTGCTTTTGTCTTGTTATTGCAGAAAAGATAGGTTGGCATGTGTTAAGGAGAAAATTGCAGATTTTGCTGAAGTGTAGGATATACGAGCCCTTCTACAAGTTGTGTCCTATGTTATGAGTCGTAAGGTGATCTCGTAGCAAGGAATAATGAGCAAAAATAAAAAATCTGCTAAGTGGAAGTCAGCCCTATGAGGCCACACTACTAGTTGTACGTCTCCCTATGACTCGTATAGGTGGGTTCCTAGCAAGAAATAAAGATCAAAAATTTTGGACTAAGGACTGAATGCCTAGACTAAGAGAGGAGTATACGAGTTGTAGCCCAAGTAATGACTCATACAAGTGGGTTGTAATAGTCAAGTCCAAAATCCAAAGTGCATGATAAGAGACCCAAATTACGACTCATTGGTCACCCTACGAGTCGTACTTGTGTGACGTACCTGCTTGTAACAATCTTTTCTGTATAATTTTTAGGGTTGGATTTGTAAATACTACAAATATAGGGTTTCTTTTAAAGGAGTCCAGCCATGAATCTAGAAAGACGAACACTTTCAATATTCTCTAGAACATCTTTAGGGTTTAGTAGGTTTCAAAGTTCAATTGGAAAACCCACTTTTGGGGATTGCAAGACACATATTGTATTCATTCTCTATACATCAAAGCTTGTGGTTTACAACTTGTGGTGATCTTATTCTTCATTGATTTGGGTAAATTCTCAACTGTGTCATTTATTTGAATTATTGTTGGTTTATCCTTAGCCATGCATAACTAAGCACCTAAAACATGGGGTTGTGAGAACCATGGGTATTTGATTTAAAAAACCTAGTTGTAGGAACCATGGGTATTTGACTTAAAATAACATAGGTTGTTTGCATTTCTAGGATTAGAGTTTTGCATGTATTGTTTATATCCCTTCATTATGAATGTTGTTTTATGGTGGCTAACACCAAACCCTTGTTATTTTTGCAATCCCAACCATGGTAGTGACGAATTGGAAAAAGGAAGTAGATGACCCAATTCAATTGATATTTTCTTGTCTAATCAACCAAACCTGCCCAAGGGGAGGTTGACTGGGACAATGGGTAATAGTTAGTTGGCACACCATGGTTGCAGAACAAATGCCACGGTGAAATTCAACCTTTAAGAGGGCTAGAAGAACCTAAGTTATCGTCCTGCATGCGAATTACCATTTATAGTTATGTTGTCTAGGTTAATGGAGTCAATGAACCATGGGGAACACAATTTGTAAGTTGTTCCTAAATTTGAGTGTTTTCTCACATAGTCAATATAGTGTTTATTTTTTACTTTTGTTCTTAAATAACAATACCCCCCCCCCCATTTAGAGATTTTAGTTATCGATGCTTGAAATGGTTGACAGTGAATTCTTGTAGTCAAGCCCTATATTCCCTATGGAGTCGACCGTTACTTCTTGTTAGGTTAATTACTTACAGCAACTGCTTTCTTATTGGAGCGTAAACATCAGATCACACGTCCATGGTACTATCCTAATCAAAGATATGGATCATCAATGCTCGAATTACTACTGACTAAAGACACAATATGACATTCGAACGCTTATTATCTATGCAAGGGGTTTGCCCAAAATTTATAATCATTCATTCATTCACCAAGAAAAACATAAGAAATAACAAAAATAAACTCTAATCTATTACAATCAAAATTAAAATTTATTTGCAACCCAAGAAGTTAAAAAAATTATCTAAATATCCATCAATAGCACCATTTAAAAAAATAAAACACCATCATTGTCTCATTTAAAAATAATAACATCTAGAATACAGGGAATTCCTCCAACTCACCCCCTAATAACAAAATAAACATTGCCCTCAATATGCAAAGGATAACAAAGAGTAAGCATAAGAGAAAATAGTAAGTATGAGAATCCCTCTTTCAATTTAACCCTATTATAGTGGTGGCGGTGGTAGAGCTGAAGAAGATAATATGAGGGCATTGATAACCTCTTCTACCAGTATGCTCTCATGGTCAATGTCAGGCCTAGTAGGCTCAGCTGCACTCACACTAGGTGTACCAATCATGGACTGGTCTAGCATAGAAGTTGTAAGCACTGCATTCACCATCTCGTTCTCTACTCCATCTAGCTCCTCTCGATCCTCTTGGCTTTGGTTTTCTCCCAAAGTCTCCTC
Source organism: Solanum virginianum (assembly GCA_000787875.1). Lineage (NCBI taxonomy): Eukaryota > Viridiplantae > Streptophyta > Magnoliopsida > Solanales > Solanaceae > Solanum > Solanum virginianum. Next base: position 32,118 of record DF357879.1, on the reverse strand, counting down.
ATCATTCTCCTAAAGAGTCACCTCCTGATTCTCTTTACCACCAACACCCAGAACCTCTACATTTGGCCTCTCATTTGGGACCATTGCCATATCCCGCCTGAGTGGTAGATGCTCCATCCCATCAAAGAATGTTCTTACGTCTGTGGACTAGAGGGATGTCAAATTCTTCTTTAACTCATCAATACCATCTTTCAAAGTTGATATGTCCATACTATAACCGCATGATTTCTCAATAGCATAACTCTGTCCTTTAGGCTGGTTAGCTCCTTACGGTAGTCATTAATTATGGATTCCATCCTATTAATCCTCAACTTGTGAGCTTCATTTAGCTTACTCTGCTTTTCTTCCACCTCAGCATATGGCCTTAAAGCCTTGGCTATGGCTACCTCAACCAATTTTGGCACTATTGACTCAACCCTCGTGGACCGAGAATCACCAACTTTTGTAAGATGGCCAATCGCAAAAATAGTAGCCCTAGTTAATGGGGGTTGGTCATCTGTAGCCTCTATATCTATATAAGGAATCGGGGCAATGGAGAAATGTATAATTGTGTAAGAAGAAGGTATACATACCTGAATGCCTAGCTTTGCAGCACTAGACTTGATAGCCTTAACATCGACAACTAGCTTTTTGTCATCCTGTTTCTTCCTAGCCCTATCCTTTTCATCTCTTAAGTACTTAGACTCAAGCCTCTTAACGTTAGTGGATGTTGGCCAATAGAGTTACCTCTAGATCAGTCTTTTCATTCCTTGGGACATTAGCCCTTCTACAGAGCACAGTGATGAGACTGGGAAAGGGTAATGAGGTCTTCAACTGCTTTGCCCTTGTGTGGATTTCATGAGCAAAAATAGCATTGAGCTTTAGCCTCTTGTGAGCCATGATACATCCAACTAGTGCCGCTTTCATTAGGCGAAGCATCGATTCATTTTGTAATGGCATCAACTTGCTGCTGATAAAACCAAACCAAAACCTTGCCAGAGCATTCCTCTCTTTCTTTTCAATAACAGCTCCCTCCTCTAACAATGAAGGAGCTAGAAAACCAATCATTAGATCCAACCATGCCTTCATATCATCAAATTTTCTCACAGGATCACATCCATTTCATTATTCCTTGTTCATGAATCCCAGTACATAAGTGTTTTTAGTTTGACTGCATGTGACCTGCACTCCGCGAATTTCCACAGTATCTAAAGGTTTGAACAATCACTTGATTCTTCTGTTATTCTTTTGAATAGCCTTTTCATAGGCCTCGTAAAATTCTCGGACCATAAGAGCCACATAAGGATCCCTAGGTTTGGTGAACAACTTGTAATTATTGAATTTAAGAGTTTCCTAATACTCTGGATATCGATCAATCTCCCTATCAGTGGACAATTATTTTTCCTTGATAATTATTTGTTTTCCCACTGCTCAGAGCCTGTTCAAGTGTATAGGAGCTATTACTTCTCGTATTCTTTAGGATGTCTTGAATAGAGGATCATGGATGGCCTTAGTCCTCCCTTCACTCTTGTGTTGTTTTGGGCTAGGCTTCGAAGCAGGCTGTTTGGAAGGTCTAGGCCTTTCTTCCTCTTCATCAAAGCTAGTCAAACTGATGTTGAGTCGTACATCCTCATTACTGGTAGATTCCTACTACTCAGCAACTTTTCTCATCCCTTTTCCTCGCACTTCTTTTTGAGGTCGAAGGGCTCTACTTTTTCCTCTATCGGGGGCTATGACAACCCCCCTAGGTGCTCTTGATCCACCCCATATGACTTGTACCTTTAGTGTACCTATTCCTGCACAATAATGATCTCTAAAAACTTATGAGAAAGCATTGACAAATTATCAGACACAAGACTTGATAATATGAAAAATATTCAGAATAGACTGGTCGATTTGGACTGCGAATCATACTCGGTGAATTGCCAAGCTTATGCTGCGATCAAACATATCATCCCATTATTGTAAAAATTTCAAATTTTGGGTCACCAATAAGTTTTGCAATACTCATGCTCAATATGCAATGTGCTGATTTGATTCAATGACTAAGAGAGTTTATCGCCAATAATTGCAGTAGTCATTGAAGAAAAACAACCAAGAAATGTTGTATATGCAATAGTTAGGCACATCGCCGAGTGCACTTAGGCAATAAAAATGACCATTGCCTATTGTGACTGGCAAGACCCCTCATCCAATTATCTAAACATTGGCAATTTTCATAATCACATTGATAAATTTCACATACCAACCCACCACAACACATGATTACAAGCTTAACTATTGGCTATCACTATAACATGATTTTGACTTACCCTTAACAATGATAACAACTAATCTATCATAGGGCTATTTCAATTGCTTAAATTTTATTAGGAGTAACTCAGATTTAACCCGTAGACCATAGAAACAGTTAGTCCAATAGGCAAGCACATTATGAGAAAACATTCATATGATCATGGCCTATATTCAATTAAGTACATTCAAGCATCTATTCAAGCACAATACTCTGGTCAAAACCACAAACTAATCATTAATGAGTAAAGAAAACCACCTTTCATTCATGACTCTAAGCCAACTCATTCATATCCCTAATTTTAACTTTTATAAAGAGATATCAAAACCCAAAATAAATATACAAACATGCAACACAAGGTTCAAAGGCAACTCTAAACTCCTACCAACATGAATCTCTCAAGAATTTCAAAGTATAAAGCATAATTTTCACATCAGAAACCTTGATCAACCTCACAAACAATGGCATCTTGAAAGAACTAGAAGAAGTAGTCAAAATCATACTTGTTCAACAGTGAGACACAATGAAAACCTTTGGTAATGCCCTTGGTGATTATTTGTAACTTTTAGGCAAAACTTTCGAAAGAAATCAAGGGTAATGGCTATTGGTGTGGAAGGGAAGAGAAAAGGAGGGAAGGTGAAAAGTGAAAAGGCCAAGACATTTGAAAAGACTTATGTAGGTCGATGAGCGTACATGTTTGGGGATGCCGAACCACATTGCCTAGCACATTTGGGGTTGTGCCAAATATGCTAGGGATTTCCCTTTTTCATAGTGAGTTTACCTTACGTTCTACCCTGAAGTGCAATGAAACTCACTAGTGCCAACTGGGATTGGTGATTTGTCTATTGGACCTTTAGTTTTCCAAAATTTACTACACTTCCGGGGTTACCTCTCTACAAGAAATATGGTAAAATTGAACATCACCTATATGGCTAGGCGATACCCCGAGTAATTATCCATAGGGAGGTTGACTGGGACAATGAGTAATGGTTAGTTGGCATACCTGTCGACTAAGCACCATAGTGAAATCCGTCTTTCACCTTCACAAAAGGGCTGGCAAAATGTAAGTTATCGTCCTACATGCGATGTCTCAATTAGTATATATTATTCAGGGTGTTTGTTAATGAATCATAGGGAACAAAATTTCCAAGTTGTCCCTCAAATTGATTTTCTTCTTGCATTAGTAGTATAGTATTTTTTTTTCTTCACTTTGAAATTGGAAACCCTCCCCCCATTTTAGATAATATAGCCAATTGATGTTTGAAATGATTGTTAGTGAATCAACATAGTCAACCACGCATTCCCTGTGTATTTGACCCTAACCTAAGGTTAGGTTTATACTTGATAATGACTACTTTACTATTAGAGTATGAACATTAAAACTTATGGGGCAGTTGTTAGGGAATAAGGATAGGTTGTGGGAATTTATGGACTAGAATGAAGTCTGTGCAACCTTTAGCCCGTAACTTTCCCATTTTTGATCCCATGTTTTTCTTGTCGTATTTCTTTTTCCTTATGGATGAGTTTACCTTCTATCATACTGACATATTTAGGCGTTATAGATAATTTGTAAATATATAGTGACTATTATTTTTGGCATGTGCATAATATTGAATAGTTTTATGAATGTGAACCTTGATAGAGGAAGAAAATATAAGTTGAGTGTGGGTACCAAAAGTGGCCCTGGTTTAAGGAATGTATATTGTGTACTTCACCTTAGGCTAAAATCCTAAGTTAAAGGTGGCTTATGTTTTGTTAAAGTAATGAAAATGAGGTGATTAGTGGGAAAAGAGAGAAAGAAGAGAAAATCATGTGCCAAGTAAGAGAAAAAGAAAGAAAAGTTGCCTTGAATTGAAAAGAATAGCAAAATGAGTTCGAAAATAAGGCACACCTGAAAAGGAAAAAGAAATCACCCGAAAAAGCTTGAAAATGAATAATAAGGGAGGACATAATGTAAATGGCTGAGTTGTTGAGGTCAAAGTGTTGAAAAACATAGTTCAAAGCTTTTAGTCACTAATTGCCTAAAACGCCATTCCAAAGCCCCATAAGCCTGTGTTACAAGCCTATAAAGTCCTAAAGTGATCCTAATCCAACTAGGTAACAATCAAGGGTATAAGTATATATGGGCAAGCCTATGGTGTTGGTTATCATGCATGAATTTCACTTGTGAGAGTAAGGATGCTTGCACAGTCCCTAAACTATGAATACATTTTGAGTGAGATGGAGGGACTTCTTTTCTGTGAGGGCATTTATATGACATGATTGGCATTTGACTTGTTCAGTGATTGTGAATTATTGATACTCCTTTGCTTCTCATAGTTGGATTGTTAGATGTATTATTACGTCTTGGTTTGCTTGATGGCTATTCAATCAGGTTTTAAAAATAAGAATTGGGTACATGAGTTGGAATTGAGTGATGAATGTGCCATTAGGATAGTTACTATGTATTTCTTCTTGTCTATTTAGAATGAGTCATCGCTTGAGGACAAGCAGTAGTTCTAAGTTGAGGGTGTTGATGTGCTGTCAAACTACAACACATTTGATGCCTAAAACATAGGACTTTGCATGTTCTTAATGTGTCTTTTTATGGTTTTTTAATGTGTTTTTTTGTTTTTCTTTGCAGAAAATATAGGTTGGCATGATTTTGGGAGAAAATTGTAGATTTTGATTTAGTATAGGGCATACGAGCCACCCTAAGAGTCGTGACCCAAGCTACGGATCGTAGTGTGTCCTCGTAGCAAGAAATAGCGTTCAAAAATTAGGAATTTGCGAAGCGAAGGTCAGCTATACGATGCAAAACTATGAACCGTATCTCTTACTACGACTCATAGGAGGGGGCCTCATAGCCAAAAATAGTGTTGCCAAAATTTGGACAAAGAACTACAACTAAGGACTATGAGTCGTAGAGCAGACCATGACTCATGGCAATGGATTGCAGTAGCCTAATCTAAAATACCAAGTGCTGACTATGAAAGCCCGATTACAACTCGTACATCACCCTACAAGTCGCAACTGCGAATTGTATCTGCTACTAGCTGTATTTTCTGCAAGAACAACATAAAAACAGATAAAAAAGATAAAAAGTCACACTAAAGACATGCAAAATCCTATGTTTTAGGCATCAAATGTGATGTAATTTGACAGTACATCAACACCCTCAACTTAGAACTATTGCTTGTCTTCATGTGATGACTCCATCTAAATAAACAATAAGAAGCATAGAAACTATCTTAAAGGAATATACATCACTCAATTCCAACTCAGGTACTAAATTCTCATTTTCAAAACCTGATTGAATAGCCACCAAGAAAACCAAGGGATAATGGTGCATCTGACAATCCAACTATGACAAGCGAAGGAGTATCAAAAATTCACAATCACTGAATAAGTCATATGCCAATCATGTCATGCAAATGCCCTCATAGAAAAGAAGTCCCTCCATTTCACTCAAAAAGCAATAAAATTTCAGGGACTGTGCAAGCATCCTCACTCTCATAAGTAAAATTCATGCATGATAACCAAACCATAGGCTTTCCTATTACTCATACCCCGGATTGTTACCTAGTAGGATTAGGATCACTTTAGGACTTTATATGCTTGTAACGTAGGCTCATGGAGCTCTGGAATGGCCTTTTAGGCAAGTAATGACTAAAAGCTATCCTTAAACCAAGTTTTTCAATACTTTGACCTCAACAACTCAGCCATATTCATTATGTCTTCTCTTATTCTTCATTTTCAAGCTTTTCTGTGTGCTTTCTTTTCCTTTTTCAGCTATGCCTCATTTTCAAACTCATTTTGCTATTCTTTTCAATTCAAGGCAACTTTTCTCTCTTTTTCTTTCACCCAACACATGATTTTCTCTTCTTTCTTTCTTTCTTTCTTTCCCCACTAATCACCTCATGTTCAATACTTTACCGCAACATAGGTCACCCTCAACTTAGTGTTTTAGCCTGAGGTGAAGTACACAATATCCATTCCTTAAACCATGGCCACTTTTGGTAGCCACCCACAACTTAGGATTTTTGCCACCATCAAGGTTCCCATGCTCAAGGATAGAGCAGAGCCAATATCAAGGTATTTCATAAAACAAGGCTAGGCTAGCTAGGTGTCAAGAAAGAACAGGCACATGTAAAGCTCAAACATTTGGAACAAAGGTTAAACCAATACATTTGGTAGGTCATTTAGGCAAAAGTAGATAACTTAAAGAACAATGGCCTAAGATCCTTTCCTAATCAACCATAACTCCAATCCAATCTTAGAGTAACAAGGAAAGTTCTAAATCGGCACACAATGCATGAATATGACAAAATAAGCTCACACACGCATGATATTGCATACACAATCAACGTAGACTAATAGGGCATGCTTCAAGCATCAACATGCCTTCTCTTCATTAGAACAAACATTGTCAAATCAATCATGTGCAAGATTACAATGGTAACCAACAGTCCCTAAAATTTTGAGGGTACCGAATTTTCATAACATTCATAAAACCATTCAAGATTATGTACATGCCAAAAGTAATAATCACTATATATCTACAAATTATCTGTAACAACTAAACATGGTGGATCAACAGAAAGTAAACTCATCCATAAGGAAAAAGATCAAAAATAGGAAAGTTATGGGATAAAGGTTACCCAGACTTCACCCTTGTCCATAACTTCCCACACCCACCAAAAAGATGATACTTTGTCCTCAAAGTGTGTATAAATAAATAAATAAATATATAATGAAAACCAAACTTAAAATAAATCATCCAAAACAAAACAAAACATCCAAAAGTATCCAAAACATAGTAAAAATAGTGTCTAAATAGGAACAAAGTATCAAGAGATATGAAGCATGGGGGTCAAAAATAGCAAACATATGGTACTCAGACACTGCCATCCATCTAGTCCTAGGGATCACTATCCTCCGGGATCGTCTAGGCTATAGCTATACCCGAGCTACCGGCTCCTTGTAATATCTACTGCTCCAGAGCCTTTCTTATCTCCTCCATGGCTAAGGACTCTCAGACCACCTCATCTGTAATCCGCTCCTCTAGATCTACCTCCTCATCAGCTATACTAGGTCTTTTTTGGCTCACAGCTACATCATCACACTCAAGGGGCCTGTTCTCGTGGGCATCCGGGCAATCATCAAATAAGTCAATCACATCATCAACCTCTAGTGCCTCCTCCGGGACTACTATTAGGGCCGCTAATGTCTTCATCAAGTTGGCCTTGAACTTGGCCAAATCTTCCTTCACAACAGCTATGTCAGTAGGTTATGCCCCTCAATCCTTCTCAGGACCCAGTCCTCGAAGGCGTTGACCTGAGCATCTACTGTTGTAACTCATTGATCTATAGTATCAATAGTGAATGCTATGGCCCTCTCCTATAAGTTTTGGATCATCTAAAGCACCCATGGTATATTCTGGCTCATCAATTTACTCAATTGGAAGTCCTTCTTCACTAACTCACTCACCAAAGCTTGAAAAGCAAAAGCAGACATAATGGAATAGTATACGAAAGAAACCTGAGTAGTAGAAGGTGCTGGTGCAGGTGTATAAGGATGGCAATTTCCTCAGTATCAACAGTTGAAGGTTTCTCTGGTGCAGCTGGAGTGGAGCTGGTGGTAGCTGGAGTCGACTTATGAGTACGTAACTCTGGAAGAAATGAGTTCGGGATAGGAGGAGAAGTTGCTCTCTGTAGGGCCATCGGATTTTCATCAGCCTTAATCAGGTTGGGATCTATAGTGCGCACGACCTATATATGTGGGTCGTGGTGGAGAGAGACACACACTCCGGCCTCATTGTATAGTCTGTGCCTCAGGATAGGGAATGACGATGAGGTGTTTGTCTAGATAGCGAACTCATAGATCTGCTCTACTATAACCCAAGCCCAGTTAATCTCATAGCCAGCTAAGACACTAGCTAGTAGCATAGCCCACTCTTGAGTCATCACATTATCCATAAATGTAGACCTGATGCACAATTGGACAATGGACCACCAGAATTTGGCTGGGAAGGATAGTTGAGACCACTATCGATGCGGCATGGTTTGTGACTCATGCAGGCTCGTCACCATCTTCACAAATCTTGCTCGGTATCCACCTGAGCAGCTTGGTTTTTAGGTCCATGTTCTTCTCACTCACTGCCACCTCATCTGCTCGATCTTGTCATCATACTATGTGGTGGAGCATGGTAACTTGTAATTAGGCCCAAACTGAACCCTACGAATTATCACTTCTGAAATGTTAACTCTTTGACCCCAGACTAAGACTTCTCACAACTTGGGCTGCTCAATGTCTTTCCTCATCATGGGAAGATCTCTAAAAATAGTAGCAGCATAGGCGACATAGAACTCTAGAACTAGATATGGGGCATACTTGCTTAATATCTCTGATAGCCACCTAAGTCCGTGCTAGTCAATCTCCGCTTCTAGGTCAAGCACCCTACTCAGCCCGGAATCATTCAACCTTAATTCCTCATGGAACTGCCTGATAGTCTTTCCCTATCCTTTTGTCTCCAACCCCCTATTGTAGATTACTTCTAGCCCTGGACCTCCCTACCTAGTATTTTTGGGATTGGTGGAAGTGATAGATGGGTCAGCCTCATCATGCTGAGTTTGTGATGCCTTAAGAGAATTGGCCTCTGAGTATGAAGGGATGCTACCTGACCCGTCTCCATTACTCTCCTCATCAGACAAGGAGGAGGTAGTAACTACCATCAGGATTTGTGCAACTCGGGCTTTTGTCTGAAGTACATTTGCCTCGGGGTCAATCTGGACTCTATGGACCTCTTCAGACCCCTCTAATTGTTTGGTATGTTATGCCTCATCTATCAACTTCTTATGAAAGGCCCGGATAGTATTTCTATCTATTGGAGGCATCGCACCTAAAAATTATACCCTATAGCATAAATGAGTACAATAGTTTGCAACAGCATCAAAACATGAATAGAAAAAAACAAAAGTAGAAGTAAAACACAGAAAAAATTGACACTGCACAAATTGTAAATTTGCAGGTATGAGGCACAGGTACGACTCGTAAGGTGACCTAGGAGTTGTAGTCTAGTCTTGTAGAAGATTATAGAATACTCTTAAAGCACAAGACAAGTCCTATGAGTCCCTAACTATGGTTCGTACTGGATATTACAAGTTATAGGTGGTGCTCGTATGGTAAAAGGTAAGGAACCATAGGTTACTGTTGTTCCCCACAAAGGGCCATTATGACTCGTAGGACATAATACAAGTCATAAGAAGGCCTCGTAGTAAGAAACAACAGGAACCTATAGTGCCTGCACCTTCACCACACAAACCACCATCAATTAAAACATCTTTCAAACATTATTTGAAGCAATTCTCAAGCGATTCAATAGGTATGACAAGTATGACCCTAGTCATGAACATTCAAACCACAATTTACCCTACAAATTGTATCAATAATTGGCAAACAAGCAACAACTTCCCCGAAACATTTAAGAACTACCCAAGCTTAATCTATCCCCAAACTCACAACAATCACACAAAAACATGATTATGGGAGTTCGAAGGAATGCAAAATAAATCCATACAAAGGGTATCTCAAACAATCATTCTCAACCCAAACACATACTAACAACCAAATTTTAACCCCGACATTAACTTAAAAATTGATCAACCAACATAGTATATCCATTTCATAACATGATCAACATAGATATAGCAAGATTTCCATCATCACAACAATCCAACAAGTGTACTTTCAGAATGTTAGAACAACAATAGGGAATTTTAATTGACAAACACTAGTTCTCATATTTAGATGATCATTTTCTCATGGATATTCGCAATACTACCACTAAACACACAATCATCCAATAATTCAAGAAGTTCATAACATATGTGAGTATAATTTAACAAGGAAACACACCAATTGAGAAAATAATAGACGAATAGATGCACTGAGGGAGAAAAGGGGATACCAAACCTTAGTCGATGGGCATGTCAAAATTCTTGTCGAAAAGTGACGTAGCTTGATGAATAAATTGATTAAAATAGTAGAAAAAGGTTTTGGGAATGCTTAGGGGGGAAGTAACAGTTTAAAAAAGGGAAAATTAGGGGTAAAATTCATTTTGACCCTTAATATACCCTTACCGGGTCGACTTTTAAAATCCTTCATATCGGGGCTTCGAAACCCCAAATATGAGTAGTAGAGCTTCCTATGACTTGAAGGCCTTAGTGTCATAGCAGAACCAACACTTAAAAAATTAAGATCATACTTGGGCACTACGAACCCCACTTACGATTGGTAGAGAGCCCTATGAATTGTAAGATTGGCTCATAGTGTATGTGCCAATTTTAAATCATTCCTGTTTTCCTCTATGAGGCATGGCTACTAGTCATAGTGTTCACTACAGCTTATAGGCCCGATCATAGAGGCTGCTTCAAATGTTATTTCCTTCACACTTTCCGCACTTGATTCATACCTGTAAACCAAAACTCAAACTATACCAATCTTCAAAACAACACCACTGATTCAATGTGTTAAAAATAAAAACAAACAATAACCCACCACATAGTAATTCAAAGAACTAAAATAAACTTACAAACAAGTAAAAAACATGAAAGATACTTGGGTGGCCTCCCAAGAAATGCCTTGTTTAACATTTTAGCTCGGCATAGACATCATCTATCATCAAAAATCATCAATGGCCCATACTTTGCTCTTGACCTCGTCTGCGTGCTTCATTGTTTGGCTGATGTCAAAAACAACCTCTGCATCATTGACCCTGAACCGAAGTTGACCATAATCCATATCCACCAAGGCTCTCTTGAGTCTAGAAATGGTCTTCCCGATATAATGGGTACCTCAAAATAAACTTCACAATCGAGGATCATAAAATTAGCAAAAAAAGATAAATTCATCAACTTTTACAAGCACATCAAAAAGTATCCTTCCATCTTTTTGATAGTTCTATTCACCATGAGCAACCATATTTTTATGGGAATAGGAGTACCAAGACCAAGATTTTGAAAATAGCAAGTGGCATCAAATTTATGCTTGCTCCTAAATCACATAATGCTTTTGTGAACTCCATATCGCTGATGGTACAAGGAATCGTGAATTCACGGGGCCCTTCCCTCTTTTGGACTAGGAATTTAGTCATGATGGCACTACATTATTAGACCTCTTGCGAAAGATCTTAGCTCAAAGTGTGCTTTTTTATCACCAAATCCTTCATGTACTTGGCATACCCAAGCATCTGTTCCAAAGCTTCTAAAAGGGGGATGTTGATGGACAATTGCTTTAACATCAAAAAGAAGTGTTTGAATTTACCATCCTTCTCTATTTTCTTGAGTCTTTGAGGAAAAGGTGGAGGAGGTTTTGGGATGATCTATGCTCTTTTACCCATTCACTTCTTCACTTCGCATCCCATTTCTCTCCAAATTTTCTTCACCAACATCAATCTTTTCATCAATACCCTTCTCACAGGCTTCATCATAAACCACTGGCATTGGGCGATCTATGGTGCTTTTCCCACTTCTCCAAGCCATGCAATATCCATCATTCTTTAGATTTTGAACCGTGTTGCTTGGCAAAGTGCCCTTTTGGTGTTGGTTCAATTGTAAAGAAACTTGGCCAAATTGTTTCTTTAATTGTTTAATTGCCACTAAGTGAGACTCTATCTTTTGGTTTATGATTAAAATATTAGATTTTATCACTTTCAAGGTCTTATCTTGATGGTCGGTCTTCTTCAACAACTTGTCAAACATTTTTTCAATCCTAGAAGTGTTAGACCCGCTATCACGATTATGAGGAGGCACATAAGGACCATTTCAATAACCATCTCTTCGCCCCCATTCGGCCTCCTATACTCTTTCTCTTTCATAATAACCACAATGGTTATCTCTATACTCTCCCTTGTAATTGTAGTTTCATCCTTGATTTTCGAAACCTTGCCTCCACTAGTTCGAGTTGAACCCTTGGGCATTATTTCAGAAACTCGCTATTTGATTACTCACAAAGCAAACATCTTCCTCTAAGAAGGGTTCTTCATACATGGGTGTCTTTTGATGTTGGCGAATCACCATATGAATACTTCCTTGGTTTTGTTTCAACACCAAGTCCATACCTGTGTGAAGTTGAGCAAGTTGTTGCATAATTTTCTCATTCACCTTGGCTTGCTCATTGTTGATGTTCACCAAATAGGATGTTTTAGTAGAACCTCTCTCTCTCACTTTGGCCCCATGCTCTATTTGTTTTAACCACTTGCTTCATTCTTTTGGCGATTCGTGCAAAAGGTTGATCAAGAAACATGCCTCCCATAATGGTATCGGCGCAAGCTTGACTATTCTCGTCAAGAGTCTGACAAGAGATCTCTACTAAGGCATCATCAACAATTTTGTGATCTGAAAATATCCTCAAGCACTTAGGGAATCTTTCCCATGTAGTACTAAATGAATCACCCGACAATTGCTCAAAGTTGTTTATTTGATCTTTGAGCATAATCTTTTAGGACCTTGGAAAATAGCTTTCTAAGACAGCTCTTTGTAGCTCGACCCAACTAGTGATTGAACTTTGTGGAATCTTAGATAACCAAATAGCCGCATCTCCAGTCAGAGATAGAGGGAACACTCTCAAATAGACCACATCCATAGAAAGATTTTATATACCCGTCACACTCTCACAAATAAAAGAAACATTATGGAGATAACTATGTGGATCCTCTGAAGGTAGCCTTGTGAACAAACCACGATTTTGAAGCATTTGTAGAAGACCATTAGACACAATAAACTTAGTGTCTGTCAGTAGATATGGTAATACTATCGCTCTTGTGACATCCATAGCCATAGGGTACAACCTATATTGGTTCCATCCATATGCATTTTCATTGAAAGCCCTATGGTGTGGCCTATTTTCTCTTTGTTTGGGTTTTCATCTCTACTCACATCTTTTTTTTATTTACCAATAGCTTCATCAATCGCGGAATCTTTATTTTCTTGGGCCATACTTCTTGCAATTCAGTGGTTCTCCAAGTTAATTAGAACTAAGGGATTGCCTTGGCTCTTTGTGTTGGGCATACAAACCTAGTATACCCTACAAACAAGACTTGACAACAAAAATAAAAAAAAATAAAAGTAAAATACAAGAGAATCTAGAAACCAATAATTGAACTAACTACTCATGAAATCAAGTAAAAAATCCAGCCATATTCCCGGCAACGGTGCCATAATTTTTCCTATTCATGCTCCAACAGTAAAGTGGTCGCTATGAAGTATAAACCTAAACAGAGGTTGGGGTCGAATCCACAGGGAATACGGGGTTGACTATTTTGATTCACTAACAATCATTTTAAGCACCAATCGTCTATATTCTCTAAAATGGAGGGGGTTTGCAATTTCAAAGTGAAGAACAAATAAAAATACTATACTACTACTGTGAGAAGACAATCAATTTGAGGGACAACTTGGGAATTATGTTCCTCATGATTCGTTAACTCAAATACCCCAGATAACATAACCCTAATTGCGACATCACACATGAGATGGTAACTTAGGTTCTTCCTGCCCTTTTGTGAAGGTGAAGGTTAAATTTCACAATGGTGCTTGGTCAGCAACCATCATGTGCCAACTAACCATTACACATTATCCCAGTCAACCTTCCTTTTGTCAGGCTTGGTTGATTAGACGAGAACACATCTATCAAATCCAATCATCTACTTTCCTTTTCCTACTTGTCACTACCTTGCTCGGGATCATGATAGTAGGGCGGGGTTTGGTGTTGGCCACCACCAAACGACATTCAAAATGAAAGGAAATAGACAATACATGCAAATACCCAATCAAAGAAATGCTCAAAATCTAGGTTATTTCAAGTCAACTCCTCATGGTTCCCACAACCCAAGTTGTGGGTGCTTAGCTACTCATGGCTAGGGCAAACTCACAAACAATGATTGGAATAAACATCGTTTAGAGATTACCCAAGAACAATGAAGAACAAAACCACTTTGATGTTTAAACCACAAGCTTGAATTAACGGAAGTTGAGTAAAATTGATTTCAAATCCTCCAAAAGAGGTCTCCAAAATTAAAATACTAAAATCTACACTAAACCCTAGAAGAGTGTTCTTTGAGAATATTCAAAGTTATAAAATCTGTAAAATTTCAAGTATGTCTTTAAAAAACCTATCATTAACTATATTATTTACAAAAGACCATATAAATAAAATAGAAAATATGGCTTGCAGCAGATAGAGTTTGCAGTTACGATTCATAGGGTGATCTATGAGTCATAGTCGGGCTTTCGTAGCCTGCACTTGGCATTTTAGACTTGGCTGCTATGATCCATTGCTACGAGTCGTGGTTTGCTCTACGACTCAAAGTGTCTTCTCATAGTCCTTAGCTGTAGTGTTTGGTCCAAATTTTTGCAACACTATTTCTGTCTATGTGGCCTCCTCCTATGAGTAGTAGTGAGGCATATGACACATACGTTAGCCTGGTATAGCTGACCTCCCCTTTGGAAATTACTAATTTTTGAACATTGTTTCTTGCTACGAGGGTACACTACAATTGTAGCTTGGGCTACAACTTGTAGGGTGGCTCGTATGTCCTGTACTTTATCAAAATCTATAATTTTCTCTCAAAATCATGCCAACCTGTATTTTCTGCAAGAACAACACAAAAACACCTACAAAACCATAAAAAGTCACTTTAAGAACATGCAAAATCCTATGTTTTACACATCAAATGTGCTGTAATTTTATAGCACATCAAACACCCTCAACTTAATATTGTTGGTTGTCCTCATGCGATGGACTCAATCTATATATATAATACAGTAACACATAGACCTCAATCTAATGGCATACATCATACAAATCTCAAAGTCAAACACCCACACCAACTTTTCAAACTAGGATCAGATAGCTATCTAGCAAACCACTACAAATTGGTGCATGTGACAACACAACTATGACAAGTAAGGTTTTATCAATAATCCACAATCACTGAACAAGTCTAGTGCTAATAATGTAATGTAGGCATCTTCATGGAAAGAAGTACCATGTCTGATACTCAATGATGTTTTCATGTATAACCTTGGGACAATAAAAAGTCACTCTCTCTCACAAAAGATATTCATGCATCACATCTAATACCATATGTTTTCCCATATACTCATGATTAAGACCATCAATTAACTGGACTAGGATCACTTTAGGACTTTCTAGACTTATAAGTAGGCTCAACAGGCTTTGGTATGATATTATGGGATCATAGTGACGAAGACCCTCCTTAACACTATATTTTTCTACACTTTTGCCTTACCAACTCTCCTATTTTCACCTTATTCTCCCTTTTTCCTATTTTCAAGCTTTCCTAGGTTATTTCTTTTCATTTTTCAGCTTTTTGCCTTATTTCTAGACTTCATCTTGCTTTTTAGCACACAACTAAGGCATCACTTATTTTTTCTTGCACCCACTACATGATTTTTCTTTTTTCCTCTATATCACTAATTCATCCCCTTATTTTATTATTTCACCCTTACACCAGCCACCCTTAACTTAGGCTTTTGGCATGTGTTGAGGTGTAGCCCTCAAAATCAGGGCCATTTTTGGATAACCATCCTCAACTTAGGCTTTTTGCCTCAATCAATGTCATAATGTTCAAGGAAAGAACAGGGGCAGTTTCAAAATTTTCCAACTAATAAGGCTAGGTTAATCAGGTGTTTCAAAGATTAAGTACATGTGAGGCTCAAACATTTTGATCAAGGGATATATCATAGCTTTGGTTGGTCATTTTTTGCTAAGTAGACTATTAAGAACAATGGCCTAAGATCCTTTCCTAATCCAATTAATCTACAATGTAACTTACAGTAACAGGGCAAGTATGAATTAGCACAAAACACATAAATCTAGCAAATTTGGCTCACACGCTCATAGAACTGCATACATTATCAACAAAAGACTCTTAGATCATGCTTTGCATCTCAAATTATATTTACTTATCAGACCAAACATTGTCACACACCTAAACAAGTATGGTTGTTATTAACTACTAATCAAAATTTTTGGTGGGTTTCATTTTTCAAAAAAATACAAAAATATTCTATATGCCATAAGTATTGGTACTATATGCTACAAATACTATCTAAAAATCCTAAACATGCTAGTTCAATAGAAAGAAAATATCCACGGGGAAAAAGAACATAGGCAAGAATACCCTTAGATAAAAAATTGGTGTAGTTATGGACTTAAGCTACTTAAACTTCACTGAGGCTCAAAACTACCCACACCCTATCAAAAAAGATGTGCATTGTCCCTAATGCACAAAATCAAAGCAAAATAAACACATATGGGTCAAAAAAACATACCTGGTGCCTAAGCCTATGTGTGGCAGAGTTTGGTCGCCCTCCTCCTATAGGGTAGTCTCCTTAGCAATAGTGCTCTGTCCTGAGGGCCCAGCACCCCTCACTTGCTCTATCTCTCGAATTCACTAAATCTCCACCTCTCGTCTGGATGTCCTCATGACAAGCTCGAGCTCCTCCTACTCAGTCATCCCCAGCTGAAATGATATAGCATCGAGACTATTGTATGAGTGGGGTCTCTTCCTTAGGGAAGACTAGATAGGCTGCTCAGGAGAAAAAAGATTAAGCACCAGCACCGGGGGTGAGTCTTTGGTAGTGCAACCATTCCTATCAACACTGTGTCATATCTGCCCGGAGTTATTGGATCTTCTTTTGCAGGGCCGTTAAATCTGGTGGTCGGGCCCTGTGCAGGCTCTGTTGTACACTCTTTTCAAAGGTGTCAATATGGGTATCCAAAGTGGAAAATGGTCATGAATAGTAATGATCGTGAATGCCTTCATATGACCATTCGAGTCTAAAATAGCTTGGCGGACCCATGGCTTGATCTAATCAATAAGCTAAGTCAACTGTGACTCATCATGAGATAATCTACGCACTAGGGCCTATATAAATACGGTGGACACATAAACAGTAGTAGAGGGCTCTCTCTCATCATCTGCCTCAGCTTGCGAGAACCTTTTCTTAGTAATAGCAGCCATCGTGGTGGTAGTCTATGAACCCTCATGTGGTGGTGCTGGGGTGAGCATCTCAGGCATAGGTAGAGGTTGTGCTCATCGAAGTGCCAATGTGTTATCTTCAACTTTAATTAGGATAGGATCGAATATATGTTGGGCCTCAATCAGCTGGTCCACCTTATGCAAATTATCCACACTCGACTCTAGGCAGAGCATGTACATCAATGGAACGGGATAGAGGTGGACCTCTTTAGTATGGCCTCATGAATCTGCTCGACGATGAGGCAAGCCTAGTCAATATCAAAGCCAGCTAAGATTCTAGCAACCAAAATCGCATGTTTTGACATTAATTTATTATTAACAAGTATAGGCTGAAAGCATTAATGAACAACCGCCCACCAAAACTTGGCTAGGAAACTGAGCAAAGCCTTGAAAATAGGCTCTGAGTGAGTGGTGACCCATGTAGGTTTTAGATCCTTCTCAACAATATACCCAGCCACCCATCTCATCAAAGTGGCTCGTCGCTCTGCATCTTTCATCATAAGTGGGTCCCTCGTCTACCCCTCCTTTTAGTCAAACTCTGTGGTGGATCTGGGGGCAGCAACTATGATCTAAACAACATGCGGCAGATGGTGGCCTCTGATATATCCAACTGCTGGCCCCTCACTCTCGCCTCGGTCAGTCTGGGCTGAGCGAGGTGTTTCTTCCCCTTGTGAAGAGTACTCTGAATAATGGCTGCATATGAGGCATAAAACTCCTTCACCATGGTCGAGGAGTATTGTCCAAGTACATGTATGAGCCACTGAAGCCCATACTGAGTCATCGTGTCCTAGAGGTCGGGGATACTATCGACTTTGTCCGGGATGACTCTGGACTCCTCATAGATGGAATAAGCTAGCTTGCGCTGCTCTGTTACTGCACGCTTTCCACATATTTCCCTTACATGCCCTCGATGCATCTCTAGCTAGTAAGGGCGTCCAGTATAGATGGTGATGATCATGGTATGACAAAGGACTATATCTCTAATTTGTCCTCAAAGCCTCTCTCATAGCTGGAATTCTCTTTGGATGGAGTCATCTATGGTAAAATGCTCTTGTCGCTAGCTCCCTCCTAAGATTGGGGAGTGCGAAAAATAAGAGCTTGAGTCTACCCAGCTTAGGTAGTGACTTGGTTCCAGCTGACATCCGGCACCTCAACTGAGCCACTCAGTGTAGTGGCCTGCTCATCATCTGAAGACTCATCTCTAAGCCTCCTCTGTTGGGCCCAGATCTTGTCGTGTTTGGCCTTTAGGGCAATAGTACCTGAAACATGAACATATACGCACCATGGTAACCCTACAAATAAAAATTAGGATGCTAAAATTCATCTAAACTAAGCGGTAAAAGGGTTCTAAGAAAGCACTTTTATGGGTTATAGTGCATATTATGAGCTATAAAGAGTTTTCGTAAAGCAGTGTTCAAACAAGTTTTGTTACTAGAAATGTCTATGAGACAAGGTATGGCACATCAACTAGTTTATCAGTCATTGACTAAATCGTAGTATTTTACTGTGAGTACATCAATTCCAAGCAGGATCTACGAGGCCTCTCTACGGGCCGTAAGTTCTGATCTACGACTCATTGAGGGTCTAGTCTGATGGATACATAGAAACATCAAGCTTTTGGAATATAACTCGAGGGGTACTTATGACTCATGGAATAATTCACGGGCCATAAAGACTACTCATGGACAAGACAATCAGTCACTTGACTTTCTAAGTCCATCAAACGGACCCCAAATGACTTTTTTTGACAAACATATTACCAACATCGAAGAAAAAACACACACTCTCACATGATTTCTAGACTACAACCAATACCGCTAACATGTTCTACAACTCATATACCCCATCAAAAGTGATTAAACATGATTACCCTACAATTCTGACCACCTATGGTCAATTCTAAACAAGATTACGCACCTATGTCATCACCCACCAATTCACACACAAAAATCAATTAATCACAAGAAATCAAGGCAATGATACCCAATTTTGGATTTAGACCATTATTAAAACATGGGCAATCCAATTTCATATAACATGAATTAAATTCAAACATGGATTTTATGTCTAAACACCATTCCCAACACAATTTCCAATTAAATCAAAACAAGGCAAATTAGGGGTTTTAATTTACCCAAAAACTTACCAGGATTTATGATTAAAGTGATGAAGATGAAGGAGATGACTAGGCACAAAACCCTAGGTTACTGTAAACTCGCTGAAAAATAGGTGTATGTGGTTGTTGGTGGTTGGATTCATAAGAAGGAATGGTTGGTCGGGTTAATTTTGTAATTTAGGTCAAGAACAGGGTCAAAATAATTTGACTCCACTATTTATACCCTAACCGAGTCAACCGAAAGTTACTAGGCTTGGTCTCTATAAAACTTTGATTATGGGAGATAGAGTGTTTTACAGCCTATAAACCATGGTTTTGTAGAACATCCAAAGTCTAGTTTTCAGGACTAGGTTTCATGGACCAATCTAAGAGTCACAAAGTGATTTATGGCTTATAGAGTTAGTTGTAGAGACCTCAACACTTAGCAAATTTTCAGAAAACTTACCTGAGGTCCACGACTCTATTAACGACCTATTATTTGATCTATGGATGGTAAAGTTGGCTCGTAGAATGGAATGCATAGTTTTTCTGGTCACAAAAAATCTCTGCGAGATAGGGTACAGGTCATAAAGAGGTTTATGACCCATAGACCCAGGTGTAGAGACACTTCTTGATGCTCTTCTTAGCCAAAAGGGATGATTTAATCTTTTACTTACATGCTCTTCATAGAACACACTATTACCTTATATGCAACAAGCCCAATATAAAAAATTACAAAAAAAATCTGAGAAAACAAACTACCTATGAATCCAAAAACTAAAAATAAACCTATAACTATACTATTACATCAAAAACCTTC
>DF357879.1:0-11832 GCA_000787875.1 Solanum virginianum | reverse complement strand
ATAACTATACTATTACATCAAAAACCTTGGGTTGCCTCCCAAGTAGCACCTAATTTATTGTCGCAGCATGATTGGACAAAATGGTTACTCAGACTTTACCAATAGTCCAGACTTCACTCTTCAAATCATCTAGACACTTCATGGACTAATAAATATTTAAGACAACTTCTTCTTCCTTTAATCTAAACCTGAGTTGACAGGCTTCCATATCCACTAGTGCTCACCTAGTTGCTAAGAATGGTCTTCCTAAGATAATTGGGACATCAAAGTCAATTTCACAAACTAGGATTACAAAGTCTACAGGGAATATGAACTTTTCAACTTTTACCAGCACATCATATGGTATCCCCATAGACTTCTTCATTGTGCGATCTGCCATCGATACCATATACTTGTTGGAGTAAAGGCTCGCAATCCAAGCTTCTTGTAGACTACAAGGGGCATCAGATTTATCCTGGCACCAAAATCACAGAGTCTCTTTGTGAACTCCATATCTCTAATGGTGTACGGTATGGTGAAAGCACCGGGATCTTCTTGCTTCTGAACCAAGGACCTTGTAGCAACAGCACCACAATGCTGAAGCTCTTGGGAAAGCTCCTAACTCATACTGTGCTTTTTGGTGACCAAGTCCTTCATGTACTTAGCACACCGTAACATTTTCTCCAATGCCTCAATGAGCAGGATGTTGACGGAGAGTTATTTCAGCATGGAGAGAAAGTGCTTGAATTTTCCTTCCCTCTCTCTTTTTTTGATTCTCTGAAGAAAGGGAGAAGGAGGGCTAGGAAAAGGCTTCAACTTATACAGTGCATTAGATGCTTCACTCACCCCATCGTTGCCATAATCATCTCCTAACTCTGCTTCCTTGGCCATATCCATCTCCTCTCTAAAATCTTCCTCATCAACTAGCATAGGACGATGAATGGTGCTCTTGTCACCCCGAGTAGTAACTGCCCTTAGTTTATAGGATTTTGAATTGTGTTGTTAGGTACTGTACCTCTCTGATGCTAATTACGTTGAGTCAACACTTGATCGAACTATAGTTCAAGTTGTTTGATATCCATAGAGTAAGACTTTATTTTTTTAATTTATAGTAGAAATCTCTACAAAGGTTCTCACCATGACAAGGAGGATTAATATCGACAACATTTTAATCGGTGTAGGACTTTAAGAGAAAAACTTTTTCATTTATAACTTTGCTCGAGAAGTTAAACATGACGTCCTTTATTTCCATAGTTGACCATTCCATGAGATGGATAGGACTTTCTAGTAGTTTTCTAGCCAGCTGAAAGGCATCAATCACTGGAGAATGAACTTTCAAGGTGTGAGCCTTGGTAGAAGAATTTTTCTTGTTATCCATGATCTCAAGACAATGGTACGGCGTCTCACGATCGTTGAAACATGTCATGGCTAAAAAATATCAAAATCAAAAGGACAAGTGGAGAACTTTATGTAAATTCCTTGAGGAAGCTTTTTTCTATGACGAATCTTTTCAACAAGTCAAAGGATTATATAGGAGTCCTTGTTGAAGCTCTCATTCATCCATATATCAAGTTTGGGTGAGATTGAAAAAGAGAAAATATATGATTGATATATCTATGGGTAAATAACCATATTAAGAAAGATCCCTTGGGAGAAAATTTGATGAAAATCTTTGACTGACTCATCAAATAAAAATTTACAAAATTTTGAGAGACTTTTGTTAGAAGAAAATTTGATAAAAAACTTTGATTGACTCATCAAATATAAATTACCATGACAAAGAGAAATTATCATGTTGGAAGAGATTTTTATCTTGGGAAAATTTTAATCTCTTTTTAAATGCCAAAATGAAAATAAATATTTCTTTTTGGATTAAGAAAAAGTTAAAACAATTTTCTTTGTAATGACACACTTGAAGGAAATGTGAACACTTGTCATACTTCTAATGTCAAGTCCATATGGAAAGTTCACATTGTCAACTAGCCATAATAGTCTTTGTTTGGATCACAATAAAAAATTATTGGCCAATTTGTTAAAATACCTAGCGCAAAAAGAAGTTTAATAGTAAACAATTCTCAAGTAGTGACACTAATAAAATGCAACGACAAAAAATAAATGAATCTGAAGCCTCAAAGAAATCATGAGTATGTCAACTCTCGTCATCAAGTATCAATGAGGCTACACATTGGAAAGTCTAAAAAGAATTATGAATACTTCAAGTCTCGTTGTTAAGTTTTGACAAGCCTATACATCAACAAGCCTCTAAGTAAGGGGTATTTGTACACATATAAATTTTAATGGGTTAAATTCATACAAAATATGGATTAAATCCATATTCATTTTGGTTGAATAATTAATTTGGGCTTTAAAAAATAGATAAAGTCCATTTTACTGAATTCAAGCCCAAGGTCCATTTCACCTTGAAGCCTAAGTCCATGCCACATGTCACGATGAAGAGGCATCCAAGGCCAACAAGATGATGCCACTTGTCCAATTGATGTGGTGATCTTAGCCAAATGCATGAACCAATCACATTTCACCAAGTGTCAAAGTGACATCTTTAGGCGAATCACAAGCAACCTTGTCCATCCCTTACAACTATAAATAGGGGACATACATGACATTAGAAGGAGATTCTACAAATACTTGAGTAAACATTGGAGCAAATATTGTGTTAAGCTACAACATCATCTACTACATATTTCTTTTAAGGATTGACGACATACTTCTTCCCGGAGATCTTCCCGAAGAACAAAACTTCTGGCAATGAAATTGCATCTCTAAGAAAGCTAAATCATCCAGTATTTCGAGAAATATGCTACTAAAATCCCTCGGATATTGGAGAAAGAATCAAGAGAGTAACAGAATTGTACTCACAAAATTCATCACTATAAAGAGAAATTACATCTTTCTTTTATTTATTTTTTGTTGCAGTTAATTTTTAACACCTTTGAAAATTTATTGTTGATTTGATGGTCATGCTGCAATAAGAAAGTGGTTGCTATTAGTAATTAACCTAACAAAGGTTAGGTTCGAATCCACAGGGAATACAGGGTTTGACTACGATAATTCATCACTAATCATTTCTAATATCTATGACTACAATCTCTAGATGTGGGGTTGGGGGGTTTGTGATTTAAAAGCAAAGATAATATAAACACTAATTAAAAAGTGAGAAAACACTCAGATTTGGGAACAACTTGAGAATTGTGTTCCCCATGGTTCGTTGACTCAATTTCCCTAGATAACATAACTACAATTGGTGAATCGCCTGAAGGATGGTAACTTAGATTCTTCCAGCCCTCTTGTGAAGGTAAAGGTCGAATTTCACCATGGCACTTGGTCGGCTACCATGGCATGCCAACTAATCGTTACCTATTATCCCAGTGAATCTCCCCTTGGTCAGGTTTGGTCGATTTGACAAGAACATATCAACCTAATCCTGTCATCTACTTCCCTTTTCCTATTCATCAGTACCTTGGTCGGGATCGTGATAGTAGGCAGGATGTGGTGTTGGCCACCACCAAACAACGTTAATGACGAAGGGAAATAGACAATACATGCAGCACCCCAATCATAGAAATGCACAATACCTAGGTTATTTTATGTTAACTACCTATGGTCCCCATAACCCTACGTTGTGGGTGCTTAGCTAAGAATGACTAAGATAAAAGACACAATAATGCAAGTAAAAGGTATAGTTGAGAATTTTACCAACTCCAATAAAAGTGAAGACACCCAAATTGCAAACCTACAAGCTTGATAAATTCCAAAGTGTGTAGCACAAGATTTGCAATTCCCCAAAATGAGTTTTCGAAGAGAAAATATTAATCTAAGATTTGAACCCTAAAAATATTCTTGAGAAAATATTTTAGAGCTCAAGAACAAGACTAAAAAATATTCACAAGTGTCAACTCCCTTAAAATGAAACCCTACTTAAACTATTTATGGTGTACAAGTTATAACCCAAAAAATAATGCAGAAAAGATAGCTGGCATCTGGGATACCCCGCGGATACAACTCGTAGGGCGGCCTACAAGTCATAGTCGGCGTCTCATATTAGGGTCTTGCTAGTTTGGACCTCGCTGGTACAACCTACTAGCATTTTGGACTACGACTCATTTGCTGGTCTCGTAGCCTTGGACTTCAGCTTCTTTGTCCAAAATTTTGGCTCTCTAATTATTGCTACGATCCTATCTATACGAGTCATCGTATGACATATGACTCATAGGGTGGTCTCATAGGAGTGACTCTCACTTGGAAGATTTCTAAATTTTTGGTTTCTATTTCCTGCTACCACACGTCCTACGACTCATAGCTTGGGCTACAACTTGTAGGATAACTCGTATGGCCTATGCTTCAGCAAAATCTGCAACTTTTCTTCCAAATGATGGCAACCTAACTTTTCTTCAATATCAACACAAAAACACATAAAAACTATAAAAAGTCGCTTTAAGAACTCACAAAATCCCCTGTTTTAGGTATCAAATGTATTGTATTTTGACAGCACATCAACATCCTCAGCTTAGAATTGTTGCTTGTCCTCAAGTGACGACTCGATCTACATAGACAAAGAGAAATACATAACAACTATACTATTAGCATATAGATCACTTCTCAGGTTTTGGTACCCTTATCATTTTCAAAGCAGGATTTCATGGCTATTCAGCAAGATAAGGACACAATGAAATGCCTGGCAATTCAACTATGATAAGCTAAGGGTATCAACCTTCCACAATAACTGGTACAGTCATATGCTAATCAAGTAGTGCAAATTCGCTCAATAGAAAGAAGTCCCACACACTCACTCAAAAGCATTCAGGATCAGGGACTGAGGAAAGATTCTCACTCTCACAATTGACATTAGTGCACAAAGATTAACACCATAAGCTTGCCCCTGTACTCCTCTTTCGGCTTGGTGACAAAGTGGATTTGGATCACTTTAGGACTTAAGAGCTTGTAACATAGGTTCAGGGTGCTTTGGAATGATATTTTAGGCATCTAGTGACTAAAACCTATCCTTGAACCATGCTTACCAACACTTTTACCTTCACAACCCATCCAATTTCACTAATTCTTCCCTTATTCCCCCATTTCAAGCTTTTTTTAGGGCTTTTCTCTCACTTTTTTAGCTGTGCCTCAAATTCAAACTCATTTTTGCACATCTCTTCAGATCAAGGAACTCTTTCTTTTCCTTTTCTTCACTCGCTCATGATTAATCATTTTCTTTCTTTTCATCCCAACTAACCACCTTATTTTGTTACTTTACCACAATAAGGGCCACCCTCAACTTAGGCTTTTAGCTTAAGGTGCCGTACACAATATCCATACCTCAAACTACAGGTCATGCTTCAAGCCTCAGCTTACCCTCACAATATCAAAACAATCATTACAAAACACTCAAAATGTACAAGTGCCTCAGTAACCATAATCCAAGAAAAAAAAATTAGGGTACCCAATTTTTATCAAAACTTAAAGAACATTAAAGAACTATACATATGCTAATAAGTAACATTACTATGCATTCACAAGTTATCTACACATCCTAAAACATGCTTATTCAATAAGAATTTAAACATCCACAAGGAAAATGTATCACGGCAAGAAAAACCTTGGGATCAAAATTAGGGGAAGTTATGGATCTAAGGCTACTCAGACTTCAACTTAATTCATAACTTCCACCACCCCACCAACAATAGAATACTTTGTCCATAAAGTAGAAACACAAGCTAAAACAAGAATAAGAGAACATAACGAGGATATATACATTAAAAATGAACAGCTAAACTTAAAAACAACATCCAAAACTAAACATAAAAACATTATCCAAAAAAAAACCATTTAAATTCCAACAGAAAATTCAAAATTGTCTGAAAATAGTAACAAACTATCCAAATATCAAAGTAAGAAATGAGGTCAGGAAAGATCAAACATCTTGGTGCTCATGCACCAGTTTCTGGCTGGTCAACAGGGTTTGGTATCTAACTCTCCTCCTTGGTTACCTGCTCCTCTCTTTCCATCTATATAGCTGCTAGCTATCGCGACTCCTCCATCACCTCCTAAGGTATGGGCTCATCATCATCGAGTCTTAGCCTCTTCGGGGTCAGCTCTAGATCATCGTGCTCAAGGGGCCTCTTCCCGCTGGTGTCTGGACGGTCGGTGAGCCAAGCAAAGGAATCATCACTCACCAAGGTCATATTCGGGCGTAGAGCAGGGGCTGTTAACAGCTGTAGTAAGTTGGCCTTCAACCTAACCAAATCCTCAGTCAAAGCACTAGTGTCGGTAAGCCCAGCACCCTCAAGCCTTTTCTGCAATTTAGCCTCGAATGCATCAACCCGGGCATCCACCACTCGAACTCTGTCATCAACTAAATCTTGGGTGTATGCTCGTATCCGCTCATTAGCATCTCTAATGGTCTGATTAATTAAACACAGAAACCAAACTGACAACTTACGGAGTTTGCCCTTTGCTATAACCACCCTATTCACTAAAGCTTAAAAAGCAATAGCAGAGAAAAGAGAGTCAACCTGCAAGGCAGGTGCTGGTGCTAAAGTGTTGGTTGATGGTATAGATTCAATCATGACAGTTGGCAAAAATTCCAAAGCAGCTGGACTGCTGTCGATACCAGCAGGTGCTGAACCCTGAGTCTGAGGTTCCATTGGAAATGGTTCTGGCATAGGAGGTGGAATAGCTCTTCATAGGGCTATAGGGTTTTCATTTGCATTGATTAGGCTAGGGACCATTGTATCCATCACTTCCATATAAGGATCCAAGTAGGGAGAAAGCTGCACACCAGTGTCTATGCATAACTTATGAATCAAGGTGGGAAATGGCAATGTTTGACGAGTGCGGACCGCAGACTCGTGGATTTGTTCTACTATGACTCGGGCCCAGTCAATCTCATATCTTGCTAGGATGCTAGAAATTAGCACTTCCCTTTCTAATGTGATTCTATTATCAGTAAATGTGGGCCTAATGTGCCAGCAAAGAATAGACCACCAGAACTTGGCCCTGAATGAGAGATGAGCCTTCAAGACGTGTTTTGTATGGTCAGTAACCTATATAGGCTTATTACTATCCTCACAGATCTGGCCTTCTATCCACCTTAGTAAGTTTATTTTACGCACAGCATCATTTTGGTTAATCGCTTTCTTCATATCTGCCATCTTGTGATCATATTCTACTTTGGAGTATGGAGCTCTATAATTAGGCCGGAACTCTACCCTTCGATTGGTCTCTTTTGATACATCAACAACTTCACCCCGGACCAGAACGTTACTTAATTGTGGAGCATCAATGGGTTTCATGAGCCTCAGAAGATTCTTGAGCACAGTGGAATAGTAGGAAGCATAGAATTCTCTAACCAAGTAAGTTACATACTTTCTCAATACCTATGATAACCATCCAAACCCATTGCGCTCAATTTTAGATTCTAACCCTAGCACACTACTCAGCCCTGCATTTTTCAACCTTGCTTCTATAAGAAATCGCCATATAGGTCACCCTCGACTTTTGGGCTCCAGCTCCTTATTATAAATTTCTTTCATTCGTAGGACACACCACCTTGTGTTTCGAGGGTCAGTCGAGATAGGAGTGTAAGCAGAATCAGCTAGCTATGTAGGAACATCCTATTCTTCCTAAGCATGATTCATCTTAAGAGAAAAAACAACCAGAGTGGAGTCATCATCATTTGACTCAATTTCCTCATCCTCCTCGCTAGACTTGGATGCGCTGGCCACTTCCATTGGTACTCTGGTTGGGTTAGGGTGCTTGTGCATCTCTTTAGTAGATTGCTCATCCTTAGAGGGCTTGTCTCTTAGACGATGGCCTGTAACAAAAGCAGCACCCCATTGTTCTCTTGAAGTCATTCTTTCTGCAAGCATGTTAAAGCATAAGTACCAATATATCGTATGTCAACTAATAAGTAATAAATGAAATAACTACTTAAGAACATTACACGGACTAAAGTAAAAGAAAACTGAACCAACCATAAGGCGACAGAAACAAGATCAAGGTACAACTCATAGGGTGACCTATGAATTGTACTTCAACATCGTAGAACCAACATGAAAGATAAAAGCATTCTGGAATCTGCTATGAGTTGGAGGCATAACTCGTAGGGTTTCCTACGAGTCATAGCCCTGGTTCGTATCCTAGTTCAGAGGCAGTTCAGAGAATTCAGAGTAGGGTCATAAGGTCACCATTATGACTCGTAACAAGGGATACGAGTCATAGGTGTTTTTCGTATTGAAATGATAAGACACCCTAAATGACTGTTGCCTTCTACGAGGGGTCACTATGACTCATAAGTCGAACTACTACTCGTAGTGAGTCCTCATAGCAGAAAATAGAAAACTTCTCAAGCGTCTCTACTTTTCCATCAAGATGAAAAATAAAGCACGCAACTACGAAAATTTAAAAACATAAAGGGCCTAGACTACTTACGCAGAAACTCTAAGCATTCTTCATAACCGATCATCACAAAATAAGGAAGTAATTAATTCGTAACAATTCTAAATCCTTTAAGAATTACCAATATCATCATGCCTTTTAAAAGCAAACAAAGGTAATACCCCTTGACCCACAGTTTCACCCCCCCACATGATCTTCAAATGATAATGACTAACAAAACATGAGCAAGCACAAGATCATCATAATCCCAAACAAGGACAAAGCCCAATACTTAACCTTTTACAAGAATTCAATCCATTTAACAATCTTCTCACTAACATGATAAGTTTCTCAAGACAATTCTACTAGAACATTCATTAGGCTAGATTGCATTTAAAAATGAACTAAATTTAACCACGAAAACTTACCAAATGGATGTATGAATGATGTGAAGAGAGTAGGCGGAGTTCTTGGGCACACTTCCTTCGTTGGGCATTTTTTTTGTGAGAAAAAAAAGCTTATGAAAATGAAACAATGAGAAGAAATGTTAGGGGGTAGTTATAGATTGAAAGGGGATGTTTTGTGAAGCGGTATGAAGAGCCAAGACATACAAGTCTCTTCATATTCCCTCTAGTTCGTCCTTTGAAATTCTACAGATTGGGCATATGAGACCCTGACTATGAGTCATATAACGTTTTATGACTCGTAGGTCCTTGTCTCGTGGAAGACCTAACACTTAGAAAAACTTTGAAATCATACCTAGGCACTGCGAACCTCTCTTACAACTTGTAGGGGGTCGAACGAATCATAAAGTTGGCTCATAATATATGTGCCACCATTTAGATGCTTATCATTTCCTTCTACGAGACATGACTATGAGTTGTAATGAAGACTACGGCTCGTACGCTTGGTCGTAGAAGCTGCCTCAAACTAAGGTTTCTCCATTCTTCAGCTCTTGGTTTGCTCCTGTAACCTATAACTTAAAACATACCAACATTCCAACTAATGCAATTGTTCCAAGTTTTAACAATTTTAATCATATAAACAACTACTAAACAACAAGCTAAGTACAAGAAAATGTTTCAAAATAAACAAAAATACATAAAATACTTGGGTTGCCTCCCAAGAAGCGCCTTGTTTAAAGTCATAGCTCGACTTTGTCAGCATGGATACTCAAAATTCTCTATGAGACACATTGTTGCCCCATGTAATCTGTCTTTATTCATCCTGCAATCTTCAAGCTTTCCATCGTATCCCCAAGCTGCTCCACCCTATTCCCAAGCCGCCGTATTAATATAGCTTGTTGCTCCAATTTATCGTTAACTCTGAGGAAATTAAGCTTCATCTCTTTCACAATCTCTCCTTGCTTATTGGATACTTATGTCTACTCTATAAGAGGTTGGTATATTTCTGCCACTGCAGATAGTTTATCCATGTATTAATTGATCTCACTGAATGATCGCCTCAAGAAAGCCTAGTAGTCGCCTCCAAATAACTCATCAGCATACCACTATTGCTCAGATGTCAGTGATTTGTAGAAGCTCGCAACTAACACATAATCAGACAAGTTGTGGTCTTGCTTCTGCCTAATGCATTTTTTTTATCTTTCCCACACAGCTGAAAGTGACTCACCAGGCACCCGTGCAAAGTTACATTTTTTGTATCTTTCCCATGCAGCTCCAAGTGACTCACCAGGTACCCGTGCAAAGTTGCAAATGTTGTCATGAATTGTTTGCTTGTTGGGCCCCTTATAGAAGCACATTAGGAAAACCCTTTGTACCTCTCCACAAATTCTGCAAACATCTGGTAGGAGAAAAGACCACCATTCTGCTACGTCAGCTCTTAAGGTCATGGGAAAGGTTTGGAGAGCCATAACATCCTAAGAATGGTGCCTTGTTCTCAGTACTCCCCTAAGGGTTGAACCAAATTGTTGCAGGTGCGCTTGTGGGTTTTTAGACACTTGACCATAAAAGAGGACACGCCTTTGCAATGTTTCTAATAGGGCAATGGTGCAGTACAGCTTCTTCTCTGACATAATGCAGGTTGACCTATGCACAAATTAAGCAACAAAACAACAAGAGAAAAGTAAAGTACATAAGACTATAAAAATCAATATTAGAATTAACCAATAGGCAACTCAAGTCAAAACCTAGTCGTGTTCCCCGGCAATGGTGCCATAGTTTTTGATCTGATGGTCAAGGTCCAAAAAGAAATTGGTCATTATCAGTAATTAGCCTAACAAATGTTAGGGTCTAATCTACAGGGAATATAGGGCTTGACTACGAGAATTCACCACTAATCATTTCTAATATCTATAACTACAATCCCTAGATATGGGGGGTTTGTGATTCAAAAGCAAAGATAAAATAAACCCTAATTAAAAAGTGAGAAAACACTCATATTTAGGAATAACTTTGGAATTGTGTTCCCCATGGTTCGTTGATCAAATTCTCTAGATAACATAACTACAATCGGTGAATCGCATACAAAACGGTAACTTAGATTCTTTTAGCCCTCTTATGAAGGTAAAGGTCAAATTTCACCATGCTTGGTCAGCTACCATGGCGTGCTAACTAATTGTTACCTATTATCCCAGTCAACCTCTCCTTGGTCAAGTTTGGTCGTTTAGATGGGAACACATCAACCAAATCCTGTCATCTGTTTCCCTTTTCCTATTCGTCACTACCTTTGTCGAAATTGTGATAATAGGCAGGATTTGGTATTGGGCACCACCAAACAACGTTAATAACAAAGGGAAATAGACAATACATGTAAAACCCCAATGTCATGTCATGTTAAACCCTAAACGTTTGCTCAAAGAGCCATATTGTAACACCCCACACACTATAAGTATTGGTACTACACATATGAAACATGATATGGACTTTCAAATTAGTGCCAATTTTAAAAGTGTTTGCATCTCGTGTTAAAGGGCGTCGTGTGTATCTAAAGTTTAAAAAAGTTGCAACATGATATGGACTGTCAAATTAGTGCCAATTTTAAAAGGGTTTGCATCTCGCATTAAAGGGCGTGTGTATCTAAAGTTCAAGAAAGTTGCGTGTATACATGCTTCGCATCAAGATAAGGGGACTAAGACCCTAAAAAAAGGATAACAATTGAGGTGCTTGTAGGATTTAGGAAGCTAGCAGGTTAGTCAGCTACTCACTTAGCTTGAACCTGCGAGTTACACGGTGACGAGACCCGACATCAAAATTGTTCAATTCCGACTATGAATAATGTTTGAGTTAAGGAGGTATCTTTGGCCAATGTTATAGTACTATAAGTGGGCTGTATTTACAGCCCAACATGAAGGATTAAATAGGCCCAACAACATTCCATAACACTTGACTAATTGGGCCCAAAACAAAAGAAGGAAAAATCTGCAAATTGGACAGCCCAAGTCCATTCAAGTTTAAACGTGGTTAAAAGTATCTAGCTATGCTAACATTCAAGGATGAATGT
>DF357880.1:102934-122918 GCA_000787875.1 Solanum virginianum | reverse complement strand
ACATGGAACCTTACTTAAGGTTCATAAACTCCATCATCTTAGCTTCTCTTAACTCAATAGGAAATAACTGATTGAGGAATATGACTTTGACCTCCTCCCAAAGAATAACATCATCATCTCACCTCTCTAATTTCCATTGAGTAAACCAAATTTGGTCCACAACTTTGAGTTAGTAGGTCGCTTCAGTTGAGGAATGAGGCTTTGAACTCCTCCCAAGGAATTACATCATCATCTATCCTCTCTAATTGGTCGCTAACTCTGCTTTCTCTTTCGAATTGACCCCCATGATTGATAGCACCTTATACACCTCATCGATGAACTCTTGGAGATCCTCTTCCTGCTTAGATCTATGGAACTTCGATGGATTCATTCCTGTGAAATCCCTTGCCCTTGAGGCCAGAGTGGGAGCAGAGGCGCTTGGGTCCCTTGGTTCATTTTGTTGGTCATAGCACGGGCCAACATTGTGATAGCATCTCAGAACTCTTCTTGGGCTACCCCTCCATCTTAAGGAGCGGGAGGGGTCAGTTGTTTCTCGGGAGTATAGGCTCTCCTTAGTCTTTTCCTTGGAATTGGCATGATCTAGAAGGAAACAAAGAGCATTCCTTAGGGGAAAAGCCTTATAGTTACATTTAAAGCACGATATAGACCATGAAGAAGTGAAACATTTCCTAAAATGCCTCATAACCTCCCATTCATAGTTGCGTGCTTCACAACCATGAATAAGACTCTAATCGACATGGTGTATTGGATTTTTGAGGACCATTAACAACCTAGTGCTTTGATACTAAGTTTGTTACGACCTAAGCCTAGGGCCTAGATGTGACATGGCGAATGGGAACTCGAAGGGCCCTAAACAAGTCTCTTAGCATATCAAAATCACATCCTTGGTCGCGAAAGCAAAATAAATAACAACAAGAGATATAAAAAATGGGAAGCGAGGCTAAGGGAAGTCTTTGATAATTATTAAAGCATAAAAGATTCAAGCTCATAACATAAGTACATTATAATATTTAACAACAACTCTAGCTTAGAATAGAGCGGGGGCCAAGACATTTTCTGGACTCACCCTCATAATAACAAGTGTTCAGCATAATGAAGTCTCAAATAACAAGAGTAATATAGATAGTGTCCTCGGACTTGAGGACTCACCAATGCTTATCTCTGAAGTACTAAACTAACCATGTGGAGGATGATCAAAAGGAGCTCCAGACTCTACATGGTAATATCACGTAGGCATAGAGTATGTGTTAGTACGTTTGGATATACTAAGAATGTGGAATGCAATGCAACAAGGCATAAGTCAATATAGTCAAAATGCATAATCATAACAACGGATATATATATAATCTCAATATGGCATGCATGATCAATGCTCATAATAAAATATTCTTGTAAATAATTCATCTTGCACAATATATATATATGTGTGTGTGTGTGTGTGTGAAGAGAGAGAGAAGTGACCTCAACCGACAAAGACTAAGTAGCTATAACTTGGACTCCAAGGCCTAACACCCTCTAGGTTCAAGTGACCGGGCATAACACTCCCCGGTAAAATGTGGTCTACTTGCCAAGGCAAACCAAACATGATAACATGAACTTGATGGATCCACTATATAGCAAGGGTAATAATAATAATCCTATGGTGGCACATAGTTTAGAGACTACTAGGGTTTAACTTGATACTTGTAAAGTCATAGATACTTTTCATGAATTCAATACATACTTGAAAGCCCTTAATAATCATGAAGTCACTCAACTTGTACATCATGTAATAGATCATCAATAACTTTAGAATTCTTGTCAGGAATCTGCTAAGTGGAGGTCAGCCCTAAAGATCAATAATCATGAAGTCACTTGACTTGTAAATCATGAAATAAATCATCAATAACTTGAGAATTTTTGTCATGTTATTTTATCAAACATATGGTGGGTCATGATACTTGTTCAAAATTATGCAATTCAAGAGTGAAATAAGATGAGTAAACTCAATACAAATCAACCCACCAACATGTAGTAAAACCCTCATGTAGGGTACCTTGAAATCCATTAGAAAAGCTCATAATAATTCATAGTTTCATAGCTCAAAATATGCTTAATCTCAATAGACAAAATCAATCCATGGAATAAGCTTGAAATAGATAGTCATGTAAAATCAATTAATACTTCATAAAACCCCAACATAATTTATATTCATAACACATGATAAGAGATACCCATAGGTAATACAACTTGAGAACATGTAATTTTCATGAAATGGAAAGTTGGGCTCCATGGGTGAAAGGACCCAATGAATGAAAGCCACATACCTTAAACCTTGAATTCTTTGAGGTGAACTTGAAGTAGACTTAGAGCTTGAAATGAGTCCTTGAGTCCCAAAGTTGAGCTTGAATTTTTTAGACTTGAATGAGAGAATTGATAGTCTTAGAGGGGTTTGAGAGAGAGTTTGTGAGTTATAGAGTTGAAAAATAGCTAAGTATAAGTGATTTCATGCTTAAGTGGGCATGGGGCTATGACCCCAATGCCCTTGGCCCAAACAGAAAAACTAAGGAAAATAATATACAGGTCCACGTCCCTAGCGTGACGCGGACCTATTGTACCTGACCAAATACACTGCCCCTGGCGCATCGCGGCTAGGGCACGAACAGCCACTGGAAATCAAAAATTAGCAAAAATTATTTTTCACTATGGGTCCTCTAAAATTTGGATTATACCCATTTCCCACTCAATTTTGCCCCTGATCGAGAATATGAAATCATATTTTTTAAATCACGCACAAATTTTGAGATATATAAAAATTACAATTATGAGGCATTCCAAAGGACATGTGGTGCGTTCCACGTGCCTTATTGTTATTGACTTTCTGAAGTTGCAAGTACTACCTTCAGTTTCATTTTAGCTAATCCTAATCACTTGGATAAAAAAATGTTAAAAGTTATCACAATCTACTGGATGAAGATTGTTATAACTTTTAACAATCTTCACCGTTCTACCGCAACTACTCTTCTTGTGCTAGTATTGTCCTACAGGTATGCTTCTTATTATTATTTTCTTCTTTCCTGATTAGTTTTTCTGTCAAATCACCAGATCCATCGGGTTTACTTATGAATTTGATTTTTCTGATGAGTTTTGTTTTGGGGTTTCAACTCTATAGATTTTTTAGATTTTGAAATTTCTTTGCTCCAGAAGGAAATTGCTTTATTGTTGATTGTTAAACTCAAGAGAAAGCTAATTTGTGTGGTAAGAAATGAGTTTTTCTTTGAATTATCAACAAACCATTAAGAATCGATAACCTAATAATAAAAAAATTTAAATTGTTATTGAAACTGCTAAATCAATAATCTGTTATCAATAAACTAATAACTTTGTTTCCTTAGTTTCAAAGAAGTGGCCAAGATAAGCACCCTCTCCAAAACATGGTTGCAAGCGTGTTTAACTTTTCCCAACTTAGAACTCACTGTTCATAGTTGCAAAGGCGATATATGATGGTGGACACAATCATGGAGAGATAGGGAAAAATCAGTATAGAAATGTTTGAATTATTAGAGTTCTTTGCTGATTCTCATAAATGCTTCCCTATGATTGATAAGTGGCTTCACATTGTGTTTCAGAAAGATCATTTTCTTAACTTTACATGTATTTTAAGAAAAGAGGTTGTGTGGGGTAGTAATCTTATGCTTGTTTCGTTATCTACGGATGTGAATTACAATTCTGCTTTCTCTAACTCATGTAACAATAGAGGAAAACATGCTTCAGAATAGTTGTCTCTTTCATTCTCAAGTCAGATTTCTTGAAGATTCATCATCACTGCAAATTTGGTATCACTTGACTATATAGGGAATCAACTTAAAATTGCAAGAGAGTCGAGCAAATTGGAGCCCTCAAAAATCGTCAACAATTTAAATGCAACATGGTTTTGTAAGTTGCTGCCAAATTCGTCCTCTTGGTCTAAAGGGTCTCTTTATTGCAGTGAGATCAATATGACAGATTTGCAAATGGACAACATAGGTTCATGTCATTCTCCTTCTCATAGAAACTCACCTTGGAATAGTCAATTAAAAGCTTGCTTACAATATCTTAAACCTTCAATCAATTGCATTTGATTTGGTCTCAACTTTATAACTTGTGGCTCTTCCATAATTATTGTTTTTAACTTTTTATATTCCATAATCATAAGTATTTAAAAAGTTTCAATTATTTTTTAAGATACGTTCTTGTCTTATAAAGATTTTTCTTAATATGTATGTATATATAAGATCTCTTCCTCTAATCATTATTTTTATAACTGGTGAGATGAAATTAAAAAATTATAATAGTATGCCCCATCAAGGAAGTATATTAATCCTCAATGAAGGTGGCATTAGACGAAGTTTGTACTGTAGCATACAAAGGAGAAAACTTTATCACTCTTTTGAATTGAGAACACTTACTGATACCTTTTTTCCTTTTGTTGCCGGTGAACTATGTACTATCTTTTTGAAATACGTTAGCCATTTAGCACCACTATTTTCCCTATCAATTGCTGTGAATGTTGATGGCGTAAACACATCCGGAAAATGGTCAAATCAGGTACGACCTAAAATTTTTACAATATACTTACATCTTTCACTAGTAACTTAGCATTCTTCCTTTTTTGTCTAGCTGATAGCTACACAATTTGAAAATTATACATAGATATATACTAGTCTCGATGTTACATTCTTCAATGGTATAGAATATATATATATATATATATATATATATATATACATATTTAGCGAACAAAAATCTTTCAACGTTGGGCTCATGCAAGCATGGGCTCGCTCTGCCTAGTTTTATTATAAGTTTAATATATAACTATGCCAAATTTTTTTTTTATTTTATATGTGATGCTATGTATCCATAGTCTTCAAAAGTTTTGAATCAATATTAAAGTCTGATTGACAGGTCGCATGAAAAAAATTCACAAAAAACATATCTTCGATGCTCTGTTTGAAGAAATTTAAAATTTGAATTCGTTGAAGTTGTTATAAGATGGGAAGGATTGATTAGATGTTTCAACTATATGATAGTGTGCATTATGGGATCTTAATTAGATTTTACATTTTATTTTCTTAATTAACGCAACTGTCTTAAAGATAATGTATCATACACTTATGTATTCGGAATGCATGCTATGTATCCGAAAGACAACAAAAATAAGAAAATTTTAGAATTAAAAAAGAATAGGCATAATTTACTCCTTATACTATGAGAGTTATATAATTTATATTTTACTCCTTATACTATGAGAGTTATATAAGTTATGCAACAAATATTGCCTTTACCCTTAAATTACAGATAATTACACCTACAAGTTATTGAGAAAAATTATTTACACAAAAAATAGCCCACTTTTTTTAATTATATAAAATGGCCTTTCGGCCAATGTTTCTTAGCAAAATGGTCATTCGGCTATTTGCTTTCTTATTTGGCAACTTGCCATATTAATTAACAAGTAATTAATGTCCATGTTGGGCTATTGAATTTCTTATTTGGGCTGCCCAATGTTCTGGGGGAGAAGAAATGCCTCTTATTTTGAAAAACTATTGAGGAAGATTGCCAGAAGAATAAGGAGCTGGCACAACAGATTTTTATCATATGGAGGTAAGCAGATACTTATTAATTATGTTCTATCCTCCATTCCTATATATCTTCTGTCTGTTATGAATCCCCCTAAAAAGGTTTTGGATCAAATCCACAAATTATTTGCTGGTTTTTTCTAGAGTAAAATGGGTGGGAAAAAAGGAAAACACTGGGTGAAATGGGATTATCTCTGTTTTCCTGTTGAAGAGGGAGGCATTGATTTTAAATCTCTTCATGACATTTCTAGAGCCCTTTTTGATAAACTTTGGTGGAGGTTTAGAACTTCTTCAGATAGAATCTGGGCCACTTTCTTATGGGATAAATACTGTAAAAAGCTTCATCCCTATATTGTTTGGAGTAGAGATGACTCTTATGTCTGGAAGAAGATTCTAGAAATCAGGGATGATGTTGAACACATTATTTGGTGGCAATTTAATAATGGTAAACTAGTTTTTGGTATGATAATCAGACAAAGCTGGGTGCTATATATTTCTTAGGGAAGCAGCCCAGAGAAGAGGAAATAGAGATCAAGGAGTTTGTGGTTGATAATAGGTGGAATATAGAAAATCTTAGGGGCGTGCTGGATGAAGATTTGGTTGACCACATCACGGAGTCTCTTAATCTTATTTTCCAGGATGTTATTGACTGCTTGGTGGATGCCTCAATCTAATGGGTTATTCACTACAAAGTCTGCTTATGATGTATTGAGGAAGAAGAAGGATAGAATCTGGTGGATGGATTATATTTGGTTAAAGGATGTCCCATTCAAGGTGTGTTTCTTCCAATGGAGGGTATGGAAGAAGAGAGTAGCTACAGAGGACAACTTAAAGAGAATGAGGAGATCCCTGGTCTCAAAGTGTTACTGTTGTGATAGTGGAGTGGAGGAAACTATGTCTCACCTTTTTCTAACAGCCCCCATAGCCTAAGGGCTATGGAGGTACTTTGCTTCTTGTGTAGGAATCACCATTGAGGGAACCCACATGCAACATCAAATCAGCAAATGGTGGATCTTAGCCTGTTCAGCTAGTCTCAAACCTATTCTGAGAGCTATCCCTTTATTCATAATGTGGACTCTATGGAAGATGAAAAATTCTATTAGACATAGAAGGGAGGTCTCATTTGAATCATTAGTACATTAATGCTTTCAATTGATATATAATTATATGACTAAAATGAAATTCCCTTGGAATCTAACATCCTTGGATTGGAATGGTGTAATCTAGTGTCTTCAGAACTACAAGCCAAAGTTATATCACTTACCAATTAAATGGAAATTTCCCATTCCTAACTGGATAAAATACAATATGGATAGGGCTTGTAGGAAAAATCCAGGCCCCAACACCTATGCTTTTTGTCTGAGGAATTCTTTTGGAGATCTAATCTATGGAGAAGCAAGGGAGATAGGGGTCACCACCATTCTGGATGCAGAGACAACAACAATGATGCAGTGTTTAAGGTTCTGCAGACACAGGGGCTTAAATAATATTCTAGTGGAGACTGACTCTCTTAGTCTTCTAAGAATTATTACTAGTGTCTAGAAGGTCCCATGGGCCTTATGTGAGAAAAATGTAGAGATAAAGGCAAACATGCAGAGCATACTAGTAGAAATTAAACACATCTATAAGGAAGCAAATCACCTAGCAGATAACTTACCTAGCCTTGTGTTTGAACAAGAAGAGGG
Organism: Solanum virginianum; assembly: GCA_000787875.1. Taxonomy (NCBI): domain Eukaryota; kingdom Viridiplantae; phylum Streptophyta; class Magnoliopsida; order Solanales; family Solanaceae; genus Solanum; species Solanum virginianum. Next base: position 115,636 of record DF357880.1, on the reverse strand, counting down.
ACTACATTGTCATCATTTCAGAGAACTACCTACATCATGCAGAAGGATCCTAAATGCAGACAAAACACAAATCTACAACATTAGCACAAGGCCAATTAACTCTAAATGATTACAGCATGTGGAACAATTTGCTAATAAGAGTCGCTATGTACAAGCAGATTTTTACTCATACTACTACATCAGAACAACTTATGCATCAAGCTATGCCAAATGGGGATGATTAAGCATTGCAAGCAGTGCACAGCCATGGAAAGAGCAGCAAGGAAATCGACATGGCCTTGGCAAGCACATATCTACCTACTATTTCTGTAGAAATAAGAAAAATGATGATCAACTAAGGCTTCAAAACAGAGAAGGGGAAGAGATTAAACTCACCTAGTCGTAGGACCGTTCATACTCTTCGCAAAACTTAAGTCGATCCATCGGCCAAATCTGGGTAGCACAAGCCAATAATGGAGGAGCTGAAGTGGTGAATGATGCCGACAGGAAACTTTCTCGGGATTGACTTTACTCAAGGACAAATTTGACATGCTTGGAGATGAATCGACAAGATTCAATTAGGAAAGTGAAGAGTCTAACGGTTCGATATCAGATATGTAATTTGGTCGGGTCTGATTGTTTCGGCCACCCCAATCTATGTGTATAACTTTTTTTATCCTTTTTCTATAAATAAAAATCCCTATTTACCAAAAAAAAAACTAGTGCTATTTTTAATTTCTTTTTTTATTTTTATTTTGGCTTTGGCATTTTTCTTTCTTTCTTTTTTTTAACTGAAAATTTCTTTTTGCACTATATTTAAGTAAAAAAAAATTCAATGTTTAAATTTTTTTTCGTTGCTCGTTTTTAAAAGTTTTTTCTTTTCTTAATTATTTCACTTCTTTTGTGGAAAAAAATGTCATTTTATTATTTCTTGTTTATTCTTTTATTTTATTGAGGTTGGAATGCATGATAGTCAAATAAATATCGATATCAATATATTGCATAATTATTTATACAATGTTAACACACAATTATGCACCATTTATATAATTTCGATACATAACCTACCTATTTATATGATATCGACACAATTTTGTATACAATTTATACAATATTGATACATATTTACAAACTATTTATATAATAATGATACATTCTTATACATAATTTACATAATGTCATTGTATTATATAATTATCTATATAATATTGTTGCACATTTATACACATGTATACAGAATCGATACATAAAAAAATAAGTGATTTTTTAAAAAAATCTTTTTTTAATATAAAAAGTCACAGCAAAATAAAAACAAAATAAGTTTTCAAAAAAAAATGTTGCCCCCAAAAAAAAAGTGAAAGTGTTTTATTTTTTAAAAAAATAAAAATTTTCCTTTTTTAACGTAAAAAGACATAGCAAAATAAAAAAACATTTTTAAAAAAAAAAATCCTGCAAAAAAAAAAAGGGTTAGGCTAATTTGAGCAAAAAGGACCTAAGGGTGTAAGGACCCGGACTTTGTACAACCTCAATGGTACATGGAAATTTGGTTCCAGAAAAGTTTTGGACCAAGGTATGTGTGGCCTCATACGACTCGTGTGGCCTTCCGTGGGAGTGATCTCGTTGAATTTTTCTAAGTAAGAAATCTTCAAGCTGAATCTAGGTTCACTTTCAGGCCTTCAATTCAAGCTTATTTATGTTGTTTAAGGCCATCATGGGTCTCCTATATCTATGGAAGATGAAAAATTCTATTAGACATAGAAGGGAGGTCTCATTTGAATCATTAGTACATTAATGCTTTCAATTGATATATAATTATATGACTAAATGAAATTCTGTTGGCTAAGCTTCTCACAAGTACCGATAGAAGGTTAACTTTAAATGGTCATATATCTTAGCACAAAATGAACTGGGTGACCTATGACCTATCAAATTAAAGCTCTTTGAATTATCTTTTCGATTCATCTAGTTTCACCTCATTCCAAATTCGGAGCAATACGTTATGCCCTTTTTCGTAAAATCTATCTGGGATAGACGGGGAGCCTTCACGACCTGTGAAGCTAGCCCTAAAATGTTATGAGTAAAATTTAAAGGGGTATTTTATTGAGATATTTTTGATATTTTAACTCATCCCCAAGGCTTTTTAAGACCTTTCAACCCCCCCCCCCTTCCCTTTACATTCCTAAACTTCTTCTACACTAATTCAAAACCCTCATTCAATACTAACCCTTAGTTTCAAAAATCAAATTCTCTCAAGTCTCTCTCAAGAACTCTAGTGGGGATTTTAGTTTGGGAATCAAGGGAGAGCTCATTCTTCTTCAAATTTATTCTTGGATTCCTTCATTACTAAGGTATTGTCACGACCCAACCCTGTGGGCCGAGACTAGTGCTCGAAGTGGTAAGGGTGGACTCATTCTTCTTCAAATTTCTTCTTGGAATTCCTTCATTAGCATGGTATGTGAGTTTTGATCCTTGGTTCCTTCCAATCAAGGAGACCCAAATCTTTTCAAGCAATTTTCTATGAAATTAAGTTTACTTTAAATGTGGGTTTCCATTATTTTGATTTATTAAATTCAATTGATGTTTGAGTTGTATTTTATTTATGATTTTAAATTATTTGAAGCTCTATTATGATGATTTGCATTAAAGTTATGAAGTTATGAACATGCATGTCCCCTTTAAAGCTTCATTTATGCATGAGTGATTTATATTATGTTTTAAATGTAGATTTAATTATGTATTTACTTCGATTCTATATTATGTCATTGATTTTAGATTGAATCTCAATTACTCATGTTATTCTCACATCATTCATGGTATATGCGTTCATGAACATTGGATTTTATGGAAATCATGAAGTGGCTTAAGCCAAAGATGTTTTATGATATGATTTTGATAAGATATTGGTTATGACAAGAATGTGATCACATGAATGTCTAAGATTACGGCTCAAGGAGCAATTATGGGTGTTTATACCACTATTTTAAAGGGAGCATCAATTGAGGTTTTAGTCGGAGTGGGCTATCCCCAAGGGTCCATACTCATCTCTCAAGAAGGTGCCCCTAAGGAGCTATCCCTATGCATGAAGGTATTACATGAAGAATGTTCTTAGTCTATTATGCATGATTATGAAGAATGTGATTTGTCCTTTAAGCTTAATAATGCATGTAAACAAACGAAGAATGTTTTGGCATTTTAGCCTATTATGCATAATTATGAATAATGTGATTTGGCCTTTAAGCCTAAGAATGCATGTAAATGATTTGAAAGTTTATGCCTCTTTTACAAGTATGCATATATATGTATTCTAGTGGGATGATGACCTAGCACTGATGGATTGGATGTCGATGTAGACTATCCCCAAGGGTCCATACTCCTTTCCTTGAACTATGTACCTAAAATAGGATATGTTTATGCCCCAAGGGGGAAAGTATGTTAAGGATCTACCTTTGGCAAGTAGGTCACTTCTTATTGTTGTGGAGGAGACAATAGGGTTCCACGGTATAGCTCACTTGGTCTCATGTCGGTTACGGTCCCATCCTCAATATCTATGAAGTATTTTCTCATGCATGCATCATGCACATCATGGAATATTGATACACTACTTTCTTGTTATATAATTCTTTCTATAATATGTGCCCTTGTCATCTAACATTGATTTCAAGTTGGTAAGTCATATGCATCGCATCTCTTATACTTAGTATATTCAAACTTACTAACGCATACTTTTGCCTATATAATCTCACTATGTAGGGACCGACGACTATGTTCATCCACTGTATGACATTTAGCTTGGATCTCAAGCTTAGTTTGTTATGGTGAGTCCTATCTTCCAAGTAAAAATCACCATATCCTCTACCTATGGTGTTTAACCTATTTTACTCATTTTGAGCATGAGCCCAGGGTATGTCTTGGCCCCCATCCTATCTTATGATTAGAGGCATTGTTGGACATCTTGTAAACCTTTTTACGTTTATGTCCTAAGTGATGTGTTTGGAGGATTATATTTTGTATATGGTCATGCCATTATATTGATCATGAGCTTATGTTATGGATTTATGTTTTACTATGAAAAATCCTAAGCCTCATATTGCCCCCATGGAATGAGTCATACTTACCCGCCCCTTAGTTATTGTGTGTTATATGCTATGTGAATCCATGTTAATCCCTAGTCTTATGACATCCCCATAGCGTAAGTCCTACTTTTCCATCCATTAGAACTATGTGTTTAATATTCTCGTGTTCTTTTGAACCAATGATGTGTGAATGGATTGGGGACTCTCAAGTTCCCATTCGCTATCTCACTCCTAGGCTATAGGTCTAGGTTATGACAAGCTTTGTATCAGAGCACTAGGTTTATAAATGATCCTTGGAGTCCAACATGTCGTATCAAGTAGAGTCCTACTCATGGGTGTGAAGTGCACCATACCTATGAGTGCAAGGCTATGACGACGTTCTAGGAATTGTCACACTTCTATATGCCTTATGTCGTGCTATGGTTCGTATATTTAGTTTCATTATTTTGATGATGTCTTTGCCCCATCACAGAAGATGCCTCAAGAAAGAGCTCCCATACCAGCTCCGGGTAATGAGGGTCAAGCACCTCAAGGGCCTGTGGATGAGCCTATCTCAAATAGTGAGTTCTGTACGGCCTTTGCTATGCTTGCCCAGGTGGTGACTACTCAGACTAGGCAGGCTAACCTTCCTCGAAATCCCACTCCGACTTCTAGAGTGAGGGATTTCACCCGAATGAATCCTTTAGGGTTCTTTAGATCAAAAGTTGATGAGGATGCTCAGGATTTCATTGATGAGCCCACCAAGGTGTTGAATGTTATGGGTGTTACTCTCTGAGGAGAAAGTTGAACTGGTTGCTTATCAGTTGAAGGATGTGGACTAGGTGTGGTACACTCAGTGATCTATGGAGAGAGTTTGTGGTAATATTGTTAATTGGGAGGAGTTCAAGCTTGCTTTTCTGGATCGTTTCTTCCCACTTATCTTAGGAAAGCCAAGATGACTGAATTTATCAACCATAAATAGGGTGATTGAGTGTGAGGGATTATGCCCTGAGGTTCATTAAGCTCTCCAAGTATGCTCCAACACTTATGATTGACCCTCATGGAAGGTTGCACAAGTTCATTTCTGGTATCTCTGACTTTCTTGTAAGAATTTCTTACGACCATGCTTATTTGAGATATGGATATCTCCAAACTCATGGTATATGTCGAGTAAATTGAAGGGGAGAAACAAGGAGAGGAGAGTGCATGATCCTAAGAGGCTAGTTTTGATGGTGGATTCTCGGTTGTCAAGGTGGTGGTTTTAGTCGCTTTCAGTAGGGCCAAGGTTCTAATGCTTGGGTTGCTAATGCTAGAGTGCCTCCTCTTAGGGCACCGGTCGGTGATGGACCATTGCCTCCATGACGTGACAAATGCAGAAAAAATCACCCTGGAAAGTGCTTATGGGGTTCGGGTGTTTGCTTTGGTTGTGGGGAAATAGGGCGCAAGCATATTGATTGTCCAAAGGCACGAAATAAGGGTCAAGTGAATCAAGGTGCTTAAGGCCAACCTACAGCTCCTCAAGGTGTTGCTCCAAGGAACAACAGGTTTTATGCTCTCTATGCCCGTCAAGAGGTTTAGGAGGCCCTAGATATTGTGACTGGTATGTTAAAAGTCTTTGATTTTGATGATGCTTTGCTAGATCCGGGTGCGAACTTGTCTATTATGACTCTTCTATTGGCTGTTAAGTTTGGTTTGAGTCCTGAGATCTTGAGAGACTCTTTTTCAATTTATACTCCCATGGGTGAATTTGTTGTTGCTCATAGGTTCTATCGTGGTTGTCCAATTTCTGTGTTGCATAAAGTCTTCACGTGTGATTTGGGGAACATGAAATGTTTGATTTTGATGTAATTCTTGGGATGGATTGAATGCATGCATCACATGCCTTTATAGATTGTAGAACCCGGAAGGTTAAGTTTCAATATCCTGGTGAGCTCGTTCTTGAATGGAAGGGTAGTGAATCCGCTATTAAGGGTCATTTTATTTCCTACCTCAAGGCTCGAAAGATTATCTCCAAGGGGTGCATTTATCATATTATGAGGGTCAAGGATGTAGAGTCTGAATCAGCAACTCTTTTTTCGATTTCGGTGGTAAATGAGTTTTCAAATGTGTTCCTTGAAGACTTGCCCTGCATTCCTCCCAAAAGGAAAGTAGATATTGGCATAGACTTTCCCCCAGATACTCAACCTATCTCTATTCCTCCTTATCGTATGGCACCGGCTGAGTTGAAAGAGTTGAAGGATCAGTTGAAAGATTTGCTAGAGAAAGGCTTCATTAGACCAAATATATTACCATGGGGAACTCCAGTCTATTTGTAAGGAAGAAAGATGGATCTCTTCGAATGTGTATTAATTATAGGCAATTGAATAAGGTGACCATCAAGAATAAGTATCCATTTCCTAGAATTGATGACTTGTTTGACCAACTTCAGAGGGCTACCCACTTCTCAAAGATTGACCTTCATTCCAGGTATTATCAGTTGAAAGTTAGAGAGTGTGATATTCCCAAGATGGCTTTTCGGACTAGGTATGGGAACTTCGAATTTGTGGTGATGTCATTTAGTTTAACTAATGCTCCATACATGTTTATGGGTCTTATGAATCGGGTGTTCAAGCCATTTCCTGATAGTTTCGTGGTTGTTTTCATTAATGATATTCTCATTTATTCCCAAAGTGAGCGGGAGTATATGTATCACTTGAGGTTGGTTATATAAACCTTGAGGGAAAAGAAGTTATATGCCAATTTTAGTAAATGTGAGTTTTGGTCGAGTGAAGCAGCTTTTCGTGGTCATGTGGTGTTCGGTGATGGTATAAAGGTGGATCCAAAGAAGATTGAGGCCGTGAAGAATTGGCCTAGACCATTGACTCCTTCAGATATTCAGAGTTTTCTTGGGTTGGCTGGTTATTATAGAAGGTTCATTGAAGGGTTCTCATCTAATGCATCTCTATTGACTAAGCTGACCCAAAAGAAGGTCAAGTTTGTGTGGTCGGATGAATGAGAATGAGAGGAGAGTTTTCAAACTTTGGAAGATCGTCTTATATCAACTCCTATTTTAACCTTACCAAATGGCTTGGATGGGTTCGTGGTATATTGTGATGCTTCACGAATTGAGTTGTGTTGTATACTTAAGCAACATGGTAAGGTGATAGATTATGCATCAAGGCAATTGAAGTTGCATGAGTGTAAATACCCTACTCATGATTTTGAGTTAACAGAGGTGGTATTTGCCTTGAAGATTTGGAGGCACTATTTATATGGCATGTATGTTAATGTTTTCACCGATCACAAGTGTTTGCAATATGTGTTCACTCAAAGGGATCCTAACTTGAGGCAAAGAAGATGGTTGGAACTCTTAAAGGACAACCACATAAGTGTTTATTATCATCCCGGCAAGGCAAATGTGGTAGCCGATGCTCTTAGTAGGCTTTCTATGGGGAGTGTGGCTCATACTAAGGAGGAGAAAATGGAGTTTGCAAGACACGTGCACCATTTGGCTAGATTGGGCGTTAGGTTTTCCGATTCTAATGATGGTGGTATTCATATTCAAAATGGGGCCGAATTTTCAGTGGTTGTAGATTTAACTAAGCAAGAAATAGACCCATCATAGTTTGAATTAAAGAAATTGGTTGCCGAGAAGAAGATTGAGGTGTTCTCCTAAGGGGGAGATGGCATGCTTCGGTATCAAGATCGACTATATGTTTTGGATGTGGATGATCTTAGGAAGGTGATCATGAGTGAAGCTCACAACTCTTATTATTCTATTCATCCGAGATCCACTAAGATGTATCGAGATTTGAGGGAAGTGTACTGGTGGCATGGAATGAAGAAGGATATAGCTTTAGTTTGTATCTGAATGACCAAATTGTCAACTAGTTAAGGTGGAGCACCAAAGGCCTAGTGGGTTGGCTCAAGATATTGAGATTCCTTCTTGGAAGTAGGAAGACATGAACATGGAGTTTGTGGTTGGTTTGCCTCAGACCCGAAGTCAATTTGACTCTATTTGAGTTATCGTCGATCGGATGACTAGGTCGGCTCATTTCCTACCGATTAAGACTACTTTTTGTGTCGAGGATTATGCAAAGTTGTTCATCCAAGAGTTGGTGAGATTTCATGGTGTGCCTAGGTCTATCATATCGTGTTGCTCATAGGTTCTATCGTGGTTGTCCAATTTCTGTGTTGCATAAAGTCTTCACGTGTGATTTGGGGAACATGAAATGTTTGATTTTGATGTAATTCTTGGGATGGATTGAATGCATGCATCACATGCCGTTTCAAAGGGGACTTGGTATTAAGGTGAAGTTGAGCACTGCCTTTCTTCCTCAAACTGATGGGCAAGCCAAGAGGACAATTTAATCCTTGGAAGATATATTGAGGGCTTGTGTAATGGAGTTCGAGGGTAATTGGGATGATCATCTTTCATTCATTGAGTTTGCTTATAATAATAGCTTTCATGCTAGTACCGATATGGCACCATTTGAGGCTTTATATAGTAGGAGTTGTAGGTCCCCGGTGAGGTGGTTTGAATTGGGGGAGATGGCATTGACTGGCCCAGACTTGGTATTGGAGTCTATGGAGAAAATGAAATTGATTAGGGAGAGGTTGAAGATGACCCAAAGTCGCCAAAAGGCCTATACGGACATTAGGAAGAGGGACCTTTAATTTCATGTCGGTGATTGGGTATATGTGAAGGTTTCACCTATGAAGGGTGTGATGCATTTTGGTAAGAAGGGCATGTTGAGTCCCCGTATATAGGTGCTTATGAGATTGTGGAACGAATTGGGAATGTGGCTTATAGGTTGAAGTTGCCACGGGAATAGAGCTCTATCCACCCAGTTTTTCATGTATCCATGTTGAAAAAATTGATTGGTGATCCCAGTATTATTGTACCTTTGGAAGGTGTTGAGGTTGAGGAGAACTTGTCTTATGCAGAAGCTCCTATTGAGATTTTGGATAGGCACATAAAGTGTCTTCGTAACAAGGATGTGGCTTCAGTTAAGGTTCTTTGGAGGAATAAATATGTGGAGAGTGCTACATGGGAGGAGGAGTTGGTCATGATGAAATGATACCCGTATCTTTTCCAATCTACTCTAGCCTAACGTATTAGACTCTTCCTTTCTCCAGGTGATTCTATGTCTTCCACTCTTGAGTTTCATGACATAACATACATACATGTGCACGAAAATGATTCTTATAATATTTTGATATAAGTTTTAATGACTTTATGATTTTCAAGTAATAAGCTACGCATTATGTCTTATGATTTAAAAGTTTCATGTTCTAAGTCAAGCCTTTTAAGCCTTGTTTTTGCAAATTCGAGGACGAATGTTCCCAAGGGAGAGATGATGTATGACCTGGTGTAATACCCCGCAAGTTGTGAGATTGGAATGCAACCTTCAAATTCAAGCTAAGTTCTCTTGCAAGGCTTCAATACAAGCTCATGAATATATTTTAGGGTCATCATGGGTCCCCTACATTAAGCCAAGTCCAAAGGAATTCCATTGGTTAAGCTTCTCACAAGAACCGTTAGAAGGGTCAACGTTAAATGGTTATATCTCTTAGTAAAAAAAGAACTGGTAGACCCATAACCTATCAAATTGAAGCTCTTTGAGTTAGCTTTCCAACGCATCCAGTTTCACTTCATTTACAACTTGAATGAAGAAGTTATACCCATTTTCATAAATACCTCCTGTGTTTTGTTGCCTCCATTTTTCTAAGGTAAGCCACATGGGCACCCATAAATCTCACTAACCGTGGGGGTGGGATATCATACAATTTCTTCCCAAAATTTTATTATAAGTGTGGAATCACCTCTTGTAACTAAGTTGCTTCATATGGACGTTTGTACAGCCCATGAAGCTTCACACATTTCGTATGACCTTCATTGGAAGGACCCTTGTCTTGAAGAAATTTGCTGAATTTTTTCTAAGTGTGGTCTCACGGGCACCTATACGGCCCCTATGAATTCACACAGTCAGTGAGGCCTCCAGTGTAACCTCACTTAGATTATTTTTAATGAAAATTTCTAAGCATGGTCTCATGGTCAGTCACACGGACTGTGTGACCTCACACAGCCTGTGAAGCTCCCCGTATAGATGACTTTTCATAAAAAATTTCTAAGTATGAGTTATCCTTTGTGCAGTTAAAATTTTGTTAAGTGAGGGTTCACGGGCAAGTACGCGGACCGTATAATGCCACACGGGCCGTGAACCCTCCCTTGAAGTGGTGACGTGCAATTTTTCAACTTGTTTCATTAATGGTAATTCCGTAAATATGATTTATTTTGATGGTCTTTTGTAACTTCCTATGCTTCCTAAAGACTTCCTAATGACCTAAACCCTATTCATTCCTCACATTTGTCCCTTTAAACTTATTTTATGCATAAGTATTCCATATTATGCTTTAAATGTGAATTTTATTTATGATTTTACTTGAATCTTATAATGCATTGTTGAAATAAGTTTGAATCTATTTTACCCATGTCTTTCTCATCACATTCATGGCATATGCATTCATATACATGAGATTTTATGGAAATTATGAAGTGGGTTAAGCACGAATACATTTTATGATATGATTTTGATACGATATTGGTTATGACAAGAATGTGATCATATATATGTCTAATATTATGGAACATTGAGCAAATTATGGGTGTAAAACACCACTTTAAGGGAGCATCGATTGAGGTTTGAGTTGGAGTGGGCTATCTCCAAGGTTCCATACTCATCTCTTAAGAAGGTTCTCTATCGAGTTATCCCTATACATGAAAAGTATGTCATGAAGAATGTTTTGGCTTTTTAGCCTATTATGCATGATTATGAAGAATGTGATTTGGCCTTCAAGCCTAAGAATGCATATAATGATTTGAAAGTCTTATGTCTCTTTTACAAGCATGTATATATATGTATTCTAGTGGGATGATGACCTAGCACTGATGGATTAGATGTTGGGCGGAATATCCCTAAGGGTACATACTCCTTTTCCTTTAACTATATGTCTCACATAGGATTATGTTTATGCCCCAAGGGAGAAAGTATGTTAAGGATCTACCTTTGGCAAGTAGGTCACTTTTTATCGTTGTAGAGGAGACAATGGGGTTCCAAGGCATAGCTCACTTGGTCTCATGTTGGTTACGGTCTTATCCTCAATATATATGAAGTATTTTTGTGTTCATGCATTCATGCTCATCATGGTATATTGATATACTACTTTCTTGTTATATGATTCTTTCTATATTATGTACCCTTGTCATCTAACATTGATAGCAGGTTGGTAAGTCATATGCATATCATCCCTTATACTTTGTATATTCAAATATACGAACGCATACTTTTGCCTACATGATCTCACTATGTATGGACCGAGGACTATGTTCATCCATTGTACCACGTTTAGCTTGGATCTCAAGTTTTGCTTGTTGTGGGGAGCCCTATCTTCCTAGGACAATCCATCGTATCCTCTACCTATGGTGTTTTACCTATTTTACTTATTTTGAGGGTGAGCTCGGGATATGTCTTTGCCGCTGTCCTATCTTATGATTAGAGGCATAATTGGACATCTTCTAAACCTCTTTACATTTATGTGCTAAGTGATGTATTTGGAGGATTATTATATGGTTATGTCATTATGTTGATCATGAGCTTATGTTATGGATTTATGTTATACTACGGAAAATCCTAAGTCCCATATTGCCCCTATAGAGTGAGTTATACTTACCCGCCCCTTAGTTCTTGTGTGTTATGTGCTATGTGAATCCATGTTAATCTCTATTCTTATGACATCCCTATAGCGCGAGTCTTACTTTTCAATCCCTTAGAACTATGTGTTTACTATTTTCATACGCATTTGAACCGATGATGTGTGAATGGATGCTACGAGGCTTGTTTGAGGACTCTCGGGTTCTCATTCGCCATGTCACTCCTAGGCCCTAGGTTCGGGTCATGACAATATTTGACCTCATATTCTAATTTACTTTCCAACAGAAGAGTTATACATTGAAAACCAAGAAAATACATGACTTATGAATAACGATTTTGTATAAGTAATGTTAAATTATTAATATTTAATATTTATGTAAGGATAAATTAGTAAATCATTATACTCTTAATGAGCTATCAGTTTACCCAATACTAAAAATCAAAATCTAACCAATAACCCGATAAATTTTAAAATCATTAAAAACACGTTAATCCAATAACCTAATAGCAATAAATCAATAATATTTTTTTTGATTCGATATATCGATCGGTTCGGTTTTTACACATCCCTATTGGGGGTAGGGTGAAAATGTGGGTAGGAAGGATGGAAGTGGGGAGGTGGGGTGAATTTTTTTTTTAATTTAAATTTAAGTTATTGTATTGAAGTAGACAAAATTTTGATAAGGGTTGGTGTGGGATAGGAGTGGTTCGGTGATAGGGTATTGAAGTAGAAATTTTTTTAATTTTTTTTATGAAAAAAATATTTTTTTCAAAAACAATTATTTGGCAGTATGATTGGGGTGATAGAAATTGAGCATTAACAATCAAACTTTGATTTAATTTTCTTTGGCTTTAAGAGATCAAAGTGGGTTAAAACCATTTTTACCCAAACCATATTTGACTAAATTCATATTTACCTATATTTTATATGGATGGATTGTGATCCAATCCATTTTGGCTCAATCCATTCAAATCTG
>DF357880.1:82755-102891 GCA_000787875.1 Solanum virginianum | reverse complement strand
ATTTTGGCCCAATCCATTCAAATCTGATCCAATCCAGCCATTTGTCACCTCTAACAACTTGTGCCTCAGAGCATAAAGAATTTCAGCAAATATTTTCACAAAATTAAATGAAGAATTCTCTTGCAGTGGATGCAATGAGTCTTGTTTTAGTCTAACAACAGATAAAATACTTGAATATGTATAATGAATGATTGTCATGTCTATCTAGACGATGAAGATCATATAAAAATCTTGAAGAATTTGAATGTCTTAAAGAAATTTCCATGAGTTTTTAAATGATTGTGAGATAGCTAACACAAAGAAAGATCAATTCTAGAATCATAAAAACGATTAAAAGTATTATGTATTAGTACAGTTGGTGCACTTACAAATTGTTTATTATGCAAATACTAGAAGATTATTTGACGCATATAATGAAAGTTATGTGAAAAGATTGTCATATTATCAATCAAGGTATGCCAAGAAACTAACAAAGTAAGGGATTGAACACATAGAAAATGTGTGATTATCTTTATGAAGAAGAAACGAGCTTCACAAATTAAAATGATCAATCTTCGAGTCAAAAGTTGTTGATTATGTAAATGCAAAATATTATTTGATCTGCATAGATTTCAATCGCAAATTTTCTATTTGTATGAATATGGAGGCACAACAATATATTGACATTGATTCAATGAACCTAACACTAATAGCCACTTCTTCAAATCATGCAGAAATAATATCATCTATGAAGTAAATCTAAAGTGCATTTGATTAGGATAAATGGCATATCATATTTAGAAAATTAGTAAAAAAAAAAATTACAAGGAGATATTCCAATCACCATGTATGAAGATAATGTTATACCTGTAGCTCAATTAAAGGAAGAATACAATTAAAGAAGACCCCACAAAATACATTTCATTAAAGTTCTTTTCACATATATTTTTCAACAAAATAAGGAGACAGATGTCCAAAAGATCTATTGAAATGATAATCATGGCATTACTAATATCAGTATTTGAGAAATTGAGATTCTAAGATTGGAATGCATCGCCTCCGAGATATCAAGTAAAATTTTTATTAGAAAAAATAAAAAACGTGTTCTACTCTTTTTTAACCATGATTTTGTTCTAATTGAATTTTTCTAATAAAGTTTTTAATAAGGCATTACTCAAGGTAGTAAATTATGAGATGTGTATTCTTTTTCTTGCACTAGTCTTTTTTTTTCACAGAATTTTTTCTCACAAAATTTTAACGAGACACATTATGTATGAACAATTAAGGAAAGTATTATTAGTCCAATGCATTTGATAAATGTTAGCTTCTGTAGATGAAGTTCCATTTGGACATTAATGGAGGAAAATGAGAGAAGAGGAAGGAGAGGATCAGAAGAAGATTCTAGTAATTGAGTATCCTCATTCCATCACATTTTGAATCAATACATGTGCTTATATACTCAATTATACAGCTGTCAATAACTATCCTCTAACAACTTTCTTAACTACTTGATTAGTTACAACTAACTTGATTAGTTCCTAACTAACTTTGGCCATATCAACTTGCCACATCAACTTGCTTCTTCACTCAACACTCCTCCTCAAGCGTTTGGCTTGAACAGGTCTCTCATTCCTGATTTGCTTATTAGATACTCATGAGCCACTCTTCCTAGTCCCTTTTACCAATATGTCTGCCAGTTGTTCTTTGGTAGATACATGATTGGTCTTGATTACTCCTTGACTGATCCTTTCTCTTACAAAATGACAATCAATGTCAATGTGATTAGTTCTTTCATAAAAGATGGGATTTGGAACAATCTGAATTACAGCTTTACTATAACGCATTAAATCAATTGGTTGTTGTACTTGAATGCCCAACTCCTTGAGCAATCCTATTAACTGCATAAATTTAGCAGTGCAAGCAGTCATGCTTTTGAACTCAGCTTCCGCTAAGCTTCTGGATATGGTGTCTTGTTTCTTTGATTTCCAAGATACTAGAGCACCGTGAAACTGTACAATATAACCAATGACAGATCTTCTAGTCTCTAGCATGCACCCCAGTCTGAATCACAATAAGCTTGCAAGTGATTATTCCCTCCAGCTTCTATAAAGAGTCCTAGACCAGGTGAACCTTTAATATATCTTACAACTCTCAAGGCAGTATCAATGTGTGACTTCTTTGGACAGTGCATATTAGCTGAGAACTTGTACTACAAATGATATATCTGGTCTAGTCATAGTGAGGTATAATAACCTTCCTACCAATCTCTGATATGTTGTAGGATCCTTCATGACTTCATCCTCACTTGCTTCCTTGTTGGGAATATATGTTTATCATATTCTACGGAGGTCAATTTTTGGTTTATTTCTAGTGGAGTGGTTGTTGGTTTTGATCTACTTAATCCTGCCTCTGACACTTGTTCTAAGGCATACTTCCTTTGACTCATAACTATGCCTTCCTGTGACCTGCCCACTTCAATTCCCAAAAAGAATTTTAGTTCTCCAAGGTCCTTCATTTTGAACTTCAGCTGCAGACCCTTCCTTGCTTCAGTGATAAGCTCTTGTCTGCTTCCAGTGATTAATAAATCATCCACATATACTAGGATGATCACTAGCTTCTTGTCAATTATTTTAGTGAAAAGTAAGTAGTCATAGTGACTCTAACTGAACCCCATTTGAATGAGAGCATATGTTAACTTCTTGTTCCATTTCCTAGGGGCTTGTTTCAGGTCATACAATGATTTATGGAGTTTGCATACCTTTTTACTCTCCCCTGTCTGGCAAACCCCTCAGGAATGGATATATAAACTTCTTCTAGGATATCACCATTGAGAAATGCATTATGCACATTCATTTGGTAGATAAACCAGTGATTAGATACAGCAAGAGCCACTAGAGACCTGATGTTAACCATTTTGACAACAGGTGAGAAGGTTCCTGAGTAATCCAGGCCAGCCTTTTGACTATAGCCCTTGGCAACCAGTCTAGCTTTATACCTTTCCACCTACACTGATGCTTTATATTTCACCTTATACACCCACCTACACCTAGTAGTTGTCTTACCATCTGGAAGACCAACAATGGACCAAGTATTATTTTCTTCCAAGGCTATAATCTCTAGTTTCATGGTATTGATCCAGGCTGGATCCTGAGATGCCTGATGAAAGGAAGATGGTTCTAAGGTAGAGGAATAAGTAAATAAGGTACACTAATATGATATGGTAAGATGAGAGTAGATAATATAGGAGGACATAGCATACGTACAAGAAGAAGAAGAAGGTGGTGTGACAAAATCATTCAACCAGATAGAAGGTTGTTTGACTCTAGATGACCTTCTAGGTTATATAGAATGTTCTTAAGGAGGTTGTACTAGAGGTTCTTGAGTAGGTGTTATAGAGTTTAGATTGAAAGGGATTGAGAAATGATCAGAAGTGATCTCTCCCGACCAAGATTAAGTGTGATAGTCTCTTTTGATGAGTGATCAGTAGTGAGTTCTGAGTGAAGTAGTTTAATGACAGGAAATAAGGATGTACCAACAGATTTTGCATGTAAGAAAGGGAAGACTGACTCTTCAAACACTGCATTCCTACTTGTAAAGAAGGACTTAAAAAGAAGGTCATAGAGTATGTAGCCCTTTTGAGTGAGGGAGTAACCCATAAAGATACTAAGAATGGCTCTGGATAAAAATTCATCTAAAGTATTGGTATTAAAAGCATAAGTAAGGCTTCCAAAGACTCTGAGATGATTTAGAGAAGGAGGGTGTTAATATAAGAGTTCAAAAGGGGATCTGAAGTTTAGAGTTTTTGATGGAGTTCTATTTATAAGATAGACTGCAGTGGTGACACATTCACCCTAAAATCTAAGTGGGACAGCAACTTGAAATCTTAGTGCTCTAGAAACTTGAAAAATGATTTTGTGTTTCCTTTCCACCACCCCATTCTATTGGGGAGTATACACATGATGTTTGATGTAAAAAGCCAAGAGTGGACATAAGGGATTGAAGCTCATTCCTAAAAAAATTCACAACCATTATTTGTTCTTAGAATTTTGACAGAAACAGAAAAAGGTTTTTCACTCTTGCAAAGAAGTTTCTCAACACCACAATTACCTCAGAATTAGAATGTATAAGAAACAAATAGATAAATCTAGTACAATCATCTACTACAGTAACAAAGAATCTTTTATTGTTGTGAGTAGGAATTTTGTAGGAACCTTTTATATCACAATGTAGTAACTCTAAAGTAGACTATGAACTAGAAGTACTACTAAGAAAAAGAAGCTTAGTATGTTTTGCTAAAGGGAAAACAGTACACTTATGATCTTCATGTGTCAATTGTCTAAGTAATTAGTCTTTCTTGATGACTTCTGGAGGAGCATGACCTAGTCTTCTGTGCCAAAGAGTACTCGATGCAAGTACATATAAAGTTGTGTTGACAAACTTATGTGATGCACATTGAGAAGCCTTCTTAGCTATGTTAAGATGTATAGACCTTGTTCTATACCAATCCCCCCATCATGCCAGTGTAGAGATTCGTGAATATACAGAAGTCAGGGAAAAAATTCATTGAACACTGTAATTCCTTGGTTCGCTTTGAGAGAGACAATAGATTACACTTTAAATTTAGAAGAAATAAGATATTAGAGATCAATTGGTTTGTCAGAACATGAGACTTCCCACTGTGAGTAACTTATGCCTCACCATCTATTGCTAAATGCACATAGTTTCTTTCATGATCAGGAATCCTTTTGTAGTGATATAACAACTCAGGATTAGAGGTCATATAATTAGTAGCACTTGAGTCTACTATCTACTTAGAGTGAGTAGCATTAGTATTTAAGTAAGTCATTGTACCTGCATTGGCTACAGGAGTGAGATTATTTCCTTCACTACCTTTATTTAGTAGCTGAAGAATCTGTTGGTATTGTTCTTGAGTGATAATAGAAGGTAGTTGAGACATAGTGGGCTGATGATGGTGATTATCATGACTACTGAGATAGACTTTCCTAGTTGTTTTCTGAATGGTTGCTTGCTTGATTAGCATATTAGCCTACTCCTTTCTTCTTAGACTTAGGCCAATCAAAAGGATATCCAATTAGTTGGTTACAGTTTTCCATTGTATGACCATTTTAACCATAGTACGCACACACTACTGGTCCTTTATTCTGAATTTTATAATTGTTAGCTGGAATTGCTTTACTTATGTAATTGCTATTAGAAGTTGAGCTTCCTCCAAAGCTATTACTTCCTAAGAGTATGCTTCCTTTATTATAGCTAGACTAAGTCTCAATGACCACACCTTTCCCTTTGTAGCTGGAACTAGTTCCTCCTTTGTGACTAAAGAATGTTGCAGCTTCTAGTGAATCAGTGAGCACAGGTGAAGAACTAGCTAAAGATCTTTGGGTTTTATAATTAATAACCATAGAATAATCCTTGTTTAGGTTGGGAATTGGAGATATCATGAGGATCTGAATTCTACATTGGGCATAACTCTCATTTAGTCCCATAAGAAATTGTAGATGCCTTTGATATCCATGATGGTGTTCATAGCTCCTTGATTCAGGACAACTACAGCCTGGACATGGCATTAATGCATCAAATTCATCCCACAATTCCTCATCCTTTAGAAGTAATTAGACACAGACAAAAGTTCCCTGAGCTAAGGTTGCAATTTCTCTATGTAAATAGAACACTCTCGATCCATTAACAGTGTCAAATCTCTCCTTTAAATCTAGTCAAACTTTGTGTGCATTAGAAGCATAGATTATAATATGTACTAACTCCTTCCCAACTGAATTCATGGTCTACGACAGAACAACAACATTCACCTTTTTCACATTATTCATGCAAGGATGCATCAATTTTGTCTTTAGTCTGTCTTCCATCAACAAAACCAAGCTTACTTTTACGTAACAAGCCTAAAGTCATAGTTCTACTCCAAAAGGCATAGTTTTCAGATCCAACTAGTTGAATTGAAACCTGGTGTGTCATTAGGATAGCGATATAGAGGGTGATTATGATCAATCTCACCTCTATTTGTTCTTCAAGGTGTAGACTGACCTAGTGCCATTGATACGTCTTCAGTTGCCATCAATCCACCTTCTTCTTCTACCATAGTTATGCTCGAATTCAGCTGAGTTGAGAGTCACTAGTGAGTCGGAGACTCTGATACCACGTCAGCTTGCCACGTCAGCTTGCTTCTTCACTCAACAATGAATGTTCATATAATATATGTTATCTTATACATGTACCAATTCTTGATAATTATGTACCAATTAAGTGAAGTCTTCAATTTTTGTATTTGAGAAAACATTTTGTAAACTACAAATAGGTGATCATTCTCATATAAAGTGGAGAACTACGATATTTGAAATCCACTCTCCACATCTTTTGATCTGTATTTCTTGTAATATATTACACATATTTTACAATAATTTTATTTTTATTTATTTTTTTAACTAAGCATTATTTATTTATCTCCAAATTATTATTCAAAAGTCAATACTAAACATCAATTAAAAGGGATATTGTAGATACATAATTGTTAATTTGGAAAAAAATGACTTTGATTTTTCAAAAATATGATTTATTACGCAATTAATTTAAGTATAAATCAAATTCCTAAAATTAGAAGAGTCGCCACTTAATTTTAAGAAAAATTACGAAACCTTAATTTAAATTTTAAAACCTAACAGAAAGTTTTAAAATTTTCAAGAGAATGGGTAAGGGTTCAATTTCCACTTTGAAAAGAAATTAATCACTCAAAATGGTCGTTAACTCGCAGTTGACCAATGATTAGGAAGTTTGACTAACTTTGAAAATTTTGACTAAGTTTAAAAAATTGACTAGGTTTTGACAAAGTTGACCAAATATTAAAAGAGTTGACTAGGTTTCCAAAATGACTAACACTTTGGACCAAAGTTTTACCAAAATAAATTGTATAAATAGTTCTAACACTGAGAAAATCATTAAAAATGCAAATTAACACAAGTGAAGATAATATTTGGGAAACAATTCGATTAATAACAAATAATAATACAAATAAAGAAATAATGTTAGTGTCAAACAACAAATATCTCAAACAACATAACAAATATACAAAAAAAAACAGACAGAGAGAGAGAGAGAGAATTAAAATAAAGATTGGGCTTGGCAGGCCCAATCTTCCACCTGCCCTAATTTCTACATTTTGGGCCTGGTTAACCCATTTGAAAATCTGCCCAGTTGTTCTTGCCTGCTGAAAATGGGCTTTTAGCTCAATCCTGTGGTATACACTTAGTGTATATCTATTGTATATCAGTGTATAAGTACTGATTTTGGGCTTCAAAACCTGTATATCATTTCTATTGACCTGTACCAGCCTTTCCATGGCTCTGAATAGGACAAGATGACTCGAAATTCACGAATATGCAACAGAGGAGTCCAAATTGAACTCATGTGGAGGCGATTCATGCAAAGGAAAACAAAACAAAAGAACATAAATGTAACTTCCATCATGAATCCAAAGAAAATATGACCCTAAGAAGAATAGTTGGCATAATACTCAAAAAAAAAAAGCAAAGAACATGTAATGGGAAACCCAAAAGTGACTTAAATGAAACAGTGATACTACAAGGTAACATAACTTAAAAACAAATATCTATAAGAATGAAATTCGTATCATCTAGCTCAATCTTTCAAATCCAAGCTCAAACTGGAAAGTTTAAATATGATGACTTGGAAAACTAAAATGGCAAAAGTTATGGTATCGAAAACATGTGTATCCAACTTCACTTGTTTCAGCATCTATTTATCAAATAAAGATCCCATCAAACATAAAAATTAAGACATTTTTATGCACATAACTGGTCAGAAATGACAAGATAAAGAATATACATGTGAAACTTTGAATTACTAACAACCCACAGGAGAACTTGGACATGACTGTAAGCCATGTTGAATTGAACTTGAAATCAATAAAAGGGGTCAACTAGCAATTCAACTTCATATTGGGAACTGTACATAGCTTCATCAAGAAAGGCATGGTTAAAGGAGATTAAAGCAAAAAGATAAACAACAATCAAGAGCACTCATACGTTTGGAAATAACAAATCGAAGCAGGGATGTGAAAATAACAAAGTTTCATCATTTCCACTCAAACTAAGTGCAAATCTAAAAAGAAACTATAAAAGAACGACAACAACAAATCCCAGCCAATATAAAATGATACATGAGTAGATTAGCCATCATATTGGAAATTAAATCATTCTCATCTCTTTAAAAAGCCGACAGAAAATAGACATCAGAGAGGAATCTTTTTAAACTTAGGTTCTGGACTCAGAATTAACATGTAGTGCCATTGATACGTAAAATAGACATCAGAGAGGAATCTTTTTAAACTTAGGTTCTGGACTCAGAATTAACATGTAACCAGGCAAGAGACTCATTTTATTTTCGAATACAAAAAGGATAAACATTATCGATCAGCCAACAATAAATCACAGTGTCACCTTACTCTAACAGAGCATTTTCAATCAAAATAAGCTAAATGTAAACATGAATGACCTCGATATAACTTCAACTTTCACCTTCAGACACAGTATGTGAAACCTGAGACGAGAAAAGAGATTGGGCATTACCTTTATTAGAGCAGCAAATTGGGATGAAGAATGAGCTAATGGAAGCTTTCACTACCAAGTAATTACACCTTCAAACCTCCTTGCTTCCTTACTGAATCCTCCTAGCTTTGATGACCTCCAAAATGAGTGAACTCTTCTGGTTCTTAGAAACTGTAGGCTTTCTTAAGTCCAGAATGGCTTGGGGACATTGATTGAGGTTTTTTTTAGATTTCAAGATGATTGATGACTGCCCATTAAAAATGGGGAAGAAGGATATATATAGGGATTTTTAGGGTTTCAAAATAGGGCAAAAATTAGGGTTATTTTCGAATTCGAAATCCGAAATTTCTCAAATTCTATCCTCTTTTGGAAGGAACGGTTCACCAAATGTTTGAGGAGTGCCCGAATTCTAAATCCGAAATTTCTCAAATTCTATCCTCTTTTGGAATCCAAAAAATCCCAAATTGATTCTTCAATCTATTGGGATGAGGGTGAGGTGGATGGCTCAATTTCGAGCAAGGACAAAGGATATGGGAGATGACAACACGTATGTACGGATGAGGCGATGGGAACATTAAGGGAATCTTGGGGTTTGGCCTTTTCTTGGTTGAGCTAGCTGGTTTGTTCGCGCAAAGAAGAAGGGGAGGGGAGAGTGGGTGTACGCGTAGAGGAAAAGAAGAAAGAAGAAGAAGAAAAGGGTTTTGGGGCGCATGTGGGGCATGTGAATATATATGTATGTATATGCATAATGTGCTGAAAAGGGAAAAGGGCTTAGGCCGGGTTTTGAATTGGTTTTGGTCCAAAATTAATTAAATAGGTCCAAAAGAAGGATTGAAAAATGGGCACAAGGGGTAAGAGTATTTGATTTAAAAATTGGCTAATTCTATTGCAATTTCAAGCAATTAAAGATAGTCAAATTGAATTCGATTGACTACACGACGAATTAATACAAATTAATTGAAGAGCTTTTAATTTTATCAATCTGAAATAATTAAATCAGTTACAAAATAATAATTCTTAAAATAAAAATGAAAAATATTTTTTGTATTTTGAAAGCCAATTATTTCAAATCGTCAAAATTAAAAGCTCAATAATTAATTCGTATTACGGAGGATAAAAATTTGGTGTCAACAACAATCATGTTATTATGATGTGCCAAATTCAAATGAGGCAAGTAAAAACAAATGAAAAAAGTATTTCTTTTCTATTTGATTTCCAATAAGCTACAAGTGACATAATCAAACTTTCGAATACGACACAAATATAGACTAAACTATAATAAAAAGTTCGAGAGTTGTATTGATAAAGTATTACTCTCTTCGTTTCAAAAAGAATAACATACTTTACTTTTTGATCTATTTTTAAAAAAGACTCATTTTCTTTTTTGACAAAACTTTAATTTTAGCTTTCCACGTGCCATGTTTAAGGCCACATGATTAAAAGATATTTTCGTATATTTAATATAATTTTAATTTAGGATCATAAGATTGAAAAATCTTCTTTATTTTTTTAAACTCCATGCCAAATCAAAGCAGATCATTATTTTTTTTCAAACGAAGGGAATATTAAATTATAAAATTGTAATAAGAAGAATATTATAGACAACAAAGATACTCGCTCTATCCCATTTTACATGACATCCTTTCCTTTTTGGTCCATCCCAAAAAGAATGTCATCTTATTCTAATTAAAATACCTTTAAAATTTCTTTTTTACTATTAATGAAATGATTCTCAGATACACAAATATCTAACACTGATTAAGACCACAAGTTTTAAAAATCTTCCTTTTTTCCTTAAACATTGTGCTAAGTAAAAAGGTGCCACATAAAATAGGATAGCGGGAGTAATTGTTTTTATTGAAAAAATTATTATAATGAAGGAAAGCCTTAAGAAAACTAACTTGATCCCAAAATTAAGATTATTAACATTTTTAGGGTTTTAACTTTTCTCAAAAAAGGATAATACAGAGTATAAAAATAGGCAACCATTATATTATAATGCTTTCTTCGTCTTATTTTTCGTGACATCTTTAATTTGACACAATATTTAATAAGAAAGATTTTTAAAACTTGTGATTTAAATAATTTTTAGATATTTATGTTATTGAGATTCATTTCATTAAGAATAAAAATTTTAAAAATTAAATTATTTTTTATTATAATAAAAAATAATATTTTTTAAAATAAATTTAAAATCTATACTATATTAAAAGCGTGAAGACCCTTAGATATGTTGCTTGAACTTTTTGCTCTTCATTAAAATATTTTTCTTTAGACACAATCGTCTTTTGACTATTTTTCTTAGTTTATTATCTAATCTTTTATTTATTTAGTTTCACAATTTACTTTTGGATTAAAATTTCTTTAAGTTTAGAATTCACTTTTGATTTAGGACTATTCTATATAAATCATTAACTAAAACTTTGACTATCAAATATTTTTTTTTTAAAATTATGTAATATAACAAATTTAAAAAGGAAAAAATTCAGTAAAATTATGTTGAAAACATTAAACTACTCCTTTTATATTTATGAATCTTTTGTTGCATTAAATTTTAATCAGTTAGTTATTTAACTTCTAATTATTCCACTGTATATTATTCTTTATTTATGCATTCAAAAATTATTAACATATTTATATTATAAGCAATTGAATTGATTTTCTTATTTTTGTTGTATCATAATAGACTAAACTATTGCATCAACTAAATAATATTTATTTACATGAATATTGTATTTATTTAATAACAAATATTTTTTATATATTATTTTTAAATTGATGTGACTCATACATGCAAAACACATGAACTAAATTAGTACCTTAAAAATATTGTTTGAACTTTTTGCCCTTCATTACTAATTAATTTTGTTGATACAAAGACCTAATTAAGTGAAATAAAGTTCAATGACTATGTTAGATAATCACATATGAGATAAATTTATCCTAATATTAATTATTTCTTATCTCTTGTACCAAACGACCTTTCAACTATTTAAATTAAACTCTTAAAAAAAAACTTTTGATTTCAACAAAATTTTGCCAAATAATCTTTTGTTTTGTTAATATTCTATTTTAATAAAATAAAAATTCTTCATTTAAAAATGAAAAGAAAAAAGTACTAATAAAAAAAAAAATCTAAAATTCAAAAAGGAGAAAGCTAATAGTATGTCCGAGTTACATAAAGGACGTGTGGCTGTAAATCAATAGCATAGCAATACCAAGCAAACTTTTCAACAAGTGTGTATTATTCAGTACATTATTCCTAATGTAATGCTTAATATTGTACCGGATGATGCTCCTATATTCTTCTGCCTTAATCATTTCTGCGTTTATTTAGCAAAAAAGCTACAAATTGGCTTTAGTGCACATTCGAATTGGCTTATTTTAGTGCTTTTCGGCTAAAATAACTTTTAAGCAGTTTTTGAATATTTAGAGCTTGTCTGAAAAGGAAAACACTTGCGAAGTGAGTTGAGATGCGCCCATGGTCATCATACAGGTAGGCTACGGTCTTCCCCCTCTTAGACTAAGTAGAATATGTGAATTTTGTCTGGAGTTGACTGATTGAGAAGCAAGGAAAGAGGTTAGCATCCTTATAGATTATATTAAAAGCGTAAAGGCCCTTAGAAATATTTTTTGAACATTTTGCCCTTAATTAAAAAGCTCGCCCTTAGACAAAATCGTCTTTTGTTATTTTTCATAATTTCTTATTTATTTAGTGTTAAGATTCACTTTTTGATTAAAATTTCTTTATATTTAGAATTCACTTTTGATTTAGGACTATTCTGTGTAAATAATTAACAAAATTTTGACTATCAAATATTTTGTTTAATATAACAAATTTAAAAAGAAAAAAGATAGTAAAATTATGTTGGAAACATTAAACTACTCCCTTTATATATAGGAATCTGTTGTTACATTAAATTTTAATCAATTAGTTATTGAACTTCTAACTATTCTACTGTAAATTATTATTGTATGTATTAAAAAACTATTAACATATCCATATTATAAGCAATTGAATTCATTTTCTTATCTTTGTTATATCATAATAGACTAAACTACTGCATCAACTTAATAATATTTATTTAATTTTATTTACATGAATATTGTATTTATTCAATAACTAATATTCTTTATATATTATTTTTAAATTGATGTGGCTCATTCATGCAAAGCACGTTAACTAAAGTAGTATCTATCTCTATACTAAATTAAAGGTGTGAAGGCCCTTAAAAACGTTGTTTGAACTTCTTGCCCTTCATCAAAAGAGTCCTCTTTAGACCAAATAGTCTTTTCACTCTTTTTCAATTATTATATTATAATATTAATAACATTAAATATTAAATATAATAAACATAATAAAAATTAAATCGAGAAAATTTTGTTGTTATGGTTAAATTCATATAAAGAGAATCTTTTTTCACCTAAAATAGACTTGATCCAGAAAAAAATAGTGAAAACATAATAAAAATTAAATAGAGAATATTTTCTTTTAAATTTTTTTTTTCAATTAAAATAGACTTGATATAAGCAGACTCCAATGCTGCTAGAGCCATTCAATTTGATACAAATATTAGATTGGACGTGAATAAGCATATTCAAGCAACATATACAATATCAGAAGTTTGAAGGGCAAACACACCAGTGAGGCCCAAGGCCTTCAAATTGAACTTCTACCCCTAATAAAATTTCTAACATTTAAGTTATGACTTTCAAATTGAATTTCTTGTTGGGATATATACTATTAACCATGGAATTTATATTATTAGCCATGGGTTTAGATATAGTATTTATTACAGAACAATTACTCATCCAATCTTAATAAAAGTTTTAATAGATCATATAATCGTTTATGTGTCCACTTACTTATATAGTAGATGATTTAGTGTATAGAGTTTCAGCTTATACACAGAAGATTAAATCATTAGTTCTTATAAGTACAAAACTTTTCGTTCACAATCTAAGGTCGAAAATTGGACAAACCATCGGTATGATTGTAGCACACGATTATATATAATTTATCTTGATTATGGGAACGGTATAGTTCCAACTTCTTGTGCTAATGCATATTGTATGTATTGAACGGGATCGAGTAGAGATAGTTATTTTAGACTAACTAATAAAAACATATTCTCTAAACTGTTAAATGTACTTATATTCTCAATCCAGATATAACTATTATGATCTGTATATATTTATTCAAAGGTGAGATTCTAAAGATGAGTCAATATGCCTAGTAGATTGGATGATAATAATATATATTGGTGAAATAATAAGTTAGTT
This sequence comes from Solanum virginianum, assembly GCA_000787875.1. Classification (NCBI taxonomy): domain Eukaryota; kingdom Viridiplantae; phylum Streptophyta; class Magnoliopsida; order Solanales; family Solanaceae; genus Solanum; species Solanum virginianum. The sequence goes on along the minus strand of DF357880.1, from coordinate 89,035 downwards.
GACGAAATTCATGTCTTGGATTGATTAGTATCTGTAATCTTAACATGGGGAATTACATAAGTGTTTAATAGTGAATTTCGAAATATAAATAGAGGAGTGCAATTGCAAATCTTTAGTGGAATGATTTGTAATTTATTATGGTAAGAATAATTTCAAATTAATTATTTGAGTTATTTCCATAATAGGGAGCCTCAACAATAAATTTCGTGGTCCCTACAGTGTCCATATTTAACTAAAACTCAGAATCCTATTTCTAATAAAAGGAGGACACTAGTTTCTTTTTTTTCAAGAAAAGTGGGTTTTCTTCTTCCTTTTGAATTTGGAAAGGTCCTCTATAAGTAGGGGTTTTCCTAATATAGAAAAAAGAGAATTTTGGATGAAGAATTAGGTTTTCTATTTAATGCTTGCCCATCCAAGTATTGAGAGAGTTTAGATGTGAACTTGGGATCACTGTAGAAGACCACAGAACTGCAGTCTAACAGTGGATTCGCTTGAGGGCATATGGTCACGCTTCAAGAGGTATTTATTAAATTAAATTTCATAAAGTTTATGTGATCTAGCATCATTATATGTGTTCTAGCATAAACATATGTGTTATCTATTATTCATGTAAGCAGTATGATCCTTTTATGCTTTCGCTGCGCATATGATTTTTCAACACTTTCATCCCTAATAGAATTTATATCCCAAAGTGAGTAGGACGCCTCAAAAAGAAAAAATTCCACGAATTTAATCAGAAATTCACACTTAAAATATGGAAGAAAAATTAAATTATATTAATGGATGAAAAATTAGATTATATTGACCTAATGAAATTATTAAATAATAATTTGAGAAAAATTGACTACTTTGTCTTTTTTTTTAGAACTAATTTTTCATTAACCACCAAATGAACATTACAAAATCATAGCAATTTAACTCATTGCTATCTCAGTTGAAAACTCCTAGCAGCAGCTACCTCCTAGTTTTGAAATACAAGTTGTTGCAACCTCAGTCTAATTGCTGCATTTGCTCTTCTATTAGAAATGTATGCTATTTCCCTAGCTATTATTTCACTTTGTCTATTCTTGCCTTCAAATGTTCTGAGATTTATTTCAGACCAGATCATATACACTGCCTCAGTATACACCAGTTTAAACAATTAAGCCTTAGTTGATCTGCCTTTTGAAGATGTCACTAGCCACACCTGATGATCAACCCAATTTGTTGTTGGTCTTCATTGCCAATTTAACCAAGTCATCAGTTTCCTCCATGTGTTGTGAGTGAAAGAGCAGTCTACAAAGAGATGGTCTCTAGTTTCCAATCCTTATTGGCAAAACTTACAGGTATGATCAGCTTGTGTTATATTGACCTGGATGTTGTACGACATTGTTGGACCTTAAGAATTTTGTGACAAAATTTTTTGGACCAAGTGTCATCTCAAGGGAGATCACCTGGCTAGTGTGAGGTCACACGAGCCGTATGGCCTCAAGTAAGGCAACCCTTGGCCTTAATTTTCAGTGTTGGCCCTTGGTGTGGAGTTACAAGCTAAGGCACACCACACTGGCACCCCACACGGGCCGTGTGACACTTCACGAACTGTGTGAAGGAGCTGTGGAGTGGCTTGAGCTTGAAACACCACCATTTGGGGCTAAGTGAGGTCACATGGCCCCTCACACAGTTCGTGTGATGCCTCACGGGTCGTGAGGGTGCCCACATGGATTCTAGAATAAAAATATTTTAAGTATGGAATCACCATCTCGTAACTTTTTCATGAAATGTTTTCTAAGTATGGGTATACGGGCACAACACACTAACCGTGTAATGTCACACAACCCATGAGCCCAATCGTGTAGTGAACTTGTGCTAAAAAATTCTAAGTGTAAAGCCATGGTTCCAATTTCTAGATTTTTTTTTCTAAGTGTTAGTTCACGGACACTCCACATAAACCATGTAGTGTCACACAACATGTGAACCGGTCCTTGAAGTGACGAAGGGCAATTTTTCCATTCGTTTCATTAATGATATTTGTGTAAATTCTAGGTATTCTAATGACTTTTTGGGACTTCTTATGCTATCTTAAGAGTTTCTTATGACCTAAAACCCTATTCAAATTTATTCAAAATTGATTCTCTCATTCTAACCACTCTAAAAAACTCCTCTCAAGAACACTTGTGGAAATTCAAGCTTGGTGTTCAAGGCTAACACAATTCTTCTTCAAATTTCTCTTGAGCTTCTTTGGGTCTAGGTATGTGGGTTTGATCTTTGGTTCCTTTCAACCAAAGAGACCCAAAAATTTTATGACACCCCATCACTTCATGATCTTATGTATCCATGTTTCAAGACTTATTTGTGTAGGTGGGGAGTGTATTAGGGTCGTGGGAGACTTTTAGTACTTAGACAAGTTTAAGACTTTCCTTTAAGTTGAGTTTTGAGTGTTGGTTTATGCGAGGGTCAACTTTAAACAAGCATAACCTTTAGCACACTTGAAACTAGATAGGCCAACATGTCAAATGAAATCCCTTTGAGTTAGCTTGCCAACATACTTGGTCTCACCTCATTCCGAGGTCAGATGAAAGAGTTATAAGCATTTTCATGAGATACCCCATGTAGTGATGTCACACTGGCACTTTGACAGATAGTGTGGCCTTGGACGAACCATTTGGATTGTTTGGGACTGGAAAACACCATTTTTGGTCTAAGGAATAGGACACAACTAGTGGCATGGGCTGTGTAGCTTGCCACTAACCGTGTGGCCGGCCATGGGAGTGTGCAAGAAAGGCAAGGTGGGCATGAGAGGGAGTTTATGACTAAGTGTGGTGCCACGGCCATCTTTATGGGCCATGGTATGCTTCGCGAGGTATCGACCTGGGTGTAGGGTGGCCTGGCCACAATTTTCTTCTCTAAGTGTAGTTGGACAGACCACTACATGAACCGTGTAGCATCACACGACCTGTGAAAGTGGCCCGTCAAAGTGACGTTGATGATAACTTTTTCCCAAGTGTTTCAATTCTCATTTTTTGTCTAAGTCACATCTCACGGGCACTCCGCACGACCTGTAGAGTGCCACATGACTAGTGAAGCCTTCAGTGGGGCAAGACTTTGCCAATTTTCCTCTATTTTACTAATGGCGTTTTCATAAATTTTATTTATTATAATGATCTTTTTGGACTTCTAATGCTATCCTAACCTCCCAAAAGACCAAAACCCTATTACAAAGGATCAAACTCATTACTCTCATCTCAAATACACACTCAAACTCTCTCAAGAGCCTCCATCAAAACCCCAATACAATTTCAAGGAAACTCAAGAACAAGTTTTGGATTCCAAGACCCACTTCCAAGCTCCAAGTCTTTCACAACCTAACTTTAAGAAACTCAAAGTCTAAGGTATGTGGATTTCAACCATTGGGTTCTTTCACTCAGGGTGCCCAACATCCCTTTTTACATAAATTACATATTTTCATGATTGTTACCTATGAGTATACCTTATTATTAATTTTGAGTATAAACTATATTGGGGTTTTATGAAACATTGTTCAACTATGCATGTTTTGAGCTATGGATCTATGATCTATTATGTGAATTGATTAGGGATTTTGATGTATCTTGCAATAGGGTATTACCTAGTGATGGTGGGTTGATTTACATCAATTTTCCTCACACGTCTTCACTCTTGAGTTGCATGATTTTGAACTAACATTACACATTTGCCAAGTGTTTGATAAATTGTTTTGTTTAGGATTCTTGAGTTATTGATGGTCTATTGCATGGTTTACGAGTCAAGTGCCTTTATGAAGTTTGTGGGATACAAAGTATGTTTTGAAATAATGAAATTATCTATGGTTTTATAAGTCTCGGTTGTTTATGAATTATTGAATTCTTATGTGAAGGTTTATGTTAAAAACCTACTAGATGGGGTTATGAACTATGTGGTATGTCTCACCCTCTAATACAAGGCCAATTCCTACATGAAGGGGTTATGAACTATGTTGTGTGCCTCACCCTCATGTATGAATCAATGATACTTACTATTTTATTCTCCCATGAAGGGATTATGAACTATGTGGTACGCCTCACCCTCATGTGTCATTTGACACTTCGTATTATATTACATATGCATGTAAAGGTTATGAACTATGACATCTCTCTACCCTCATGTACTAACCATTACCTATTAGAAAGGGTTATGACCTATGCTATACCACTCATCTTCTAGTATAAGGTATTTGGATGATCTAATTATGTCACCTTATCGTGTTGAACAAGCTATGCAAGAATAATTATTTTGAGCATGTTTTACCTCAAGAATCATTCATGCATGCCATATTGATATCTTACTTATCCTTTGCTTATAATTATGAATTTTGATCATGTTGTTTGTCTATGTATTGACTTTCTCTATGTTGGAAACTTATGACTATGAGGGTGAGCCCAAAGATTATCGTGAACCCCGCTCCTATCTATATAGTAGAGGTGTTGTTGGAACCTTATGATGTATTAATGCTATACTCTATTGGCTTGTCATGTTTCTATGGTATTAAGGTTGTCCTTTAGCCCCTTTATCCCTATTTACAATCTCTTGTTGTTGTTCAAATGCTTCCATGACCAAGGATGTGTAATGATATGATAAGAGACTTGTTTGGGGTTCCTTCGGGTTTCCCATTCACCGTGTCACGTCAAGTCCCTAGGCTTGGGTCGTGACAACTTTTCTAGAATTTTTCATGAATTTTACTCACTTTAAAGTTGGGTTTTGACTTCTCTTGCTTATTAAATTCAATTAATGTATGGGTTATTCTTATATGATGATTTTAAGTTGATTTAAACTATAATATCATGAATTACATTGAATTTATGAGATTATGAATTTGTACATCCCTTTTTAAGGCTTGTTTATGTATGGGATTATATTATGATTTTACATGTGGATTTAATTATGTTTTCACTTGAATTTCATATTATATTGCTGATTTTAGATTGAATCTCAATTACCCATACTATTCTCACATCATTCATGATATATGCATTCATGAACCTTGGATTTTATGGAAATTATGAATTGGGTTAAGTCCAATTATGTTTTATGATATGATTTTTATAAGATATTTGTTATGACAAGAATATGATCACATGTATGTCTATTGATTATGGCTCTTTGAGCATTTTTGGTGCTTGTACCATTTCGTATATGTAAATGAGTTATTTTTATGTATGAGTATTATGGCTATGAACTATGTTTTGGCTTTTGAGCTTATTTCTTAAGATATGAGGAATATGTTTGATTTTGAACCTAAAGGTGCATTGAAAGGATTTGAAATAACTATTGCATCTTTTTAAGCTATGTATATTATAAGTATTCTTGTGGGATGATGACTTAGCACCGATGGATTGGAGGTTTCTCTCTTTCCTTGAACTATGTACCTAACATAAGTTCCTTTCCGAAATGGCGGTGTCCATAAGGAAAGTTGCCTCCGAAATGGAATTTCCCATAAGGAGAAGAAACTATGTGACATGATATGATATGCTACATGTGAAAATCCTATCCAAAATGGGGATGTCTGTAAGGAAGGTTACTTCATACTAAATGAGGGTGCCCATAAGGTGAAGTATGGTCTACCTTTGGCAAGTAGACTACCATTTTACCGACGAAGGGATTTTATCGAGCTTTCAAGTAATAACTTGCTTGGTCTTACTTATGTCGGTTGAGGTCACATACCCACTATATATATGAGCATCATTTGCACTCCATGCATCATGAATTTCATGGCATCTTGTTATGTTATATTCCTTGCTATATATCTCTTTCTATATTATGTGCCCTTATCATTTAATGTTGATTGCAGGTTTGGTAAGTTACATGTATTGCATCCCACATACTTAGTACATTCAAATGTACTAAAACATACCTTTGCCTACATGATCTCACCATGTAGGGACCGAGGACTGTGATAATCTACTGTATGACGCTTAGCTCGGATTTTAAATTTTTTTGTAGTGGTGAGTCCTATCTTCTAAGGATGATCCACCATCCTTCTACGTATGTTATCTTTTATCTCTTTCACTTACTTTGAGGATGAGGTTGGGGAATATCTTGGACCCCAAACTATCTTATGCTAGAGGCATTGTTGGACATCTTGTATACTTCTTTACGTTATATGTTAAGTGTCATGGTTGAAGTTTTTGTCATGGCTTGGTTACCTTTTGTCTATCATTATGTAATTTGGTTATGAGGCTTGTGGTTTGATTATATGATATGATAGAAAGATCCTAAGTCCGTCACCTTATCGTGTTGAACAAGCTAT
>DF357880.1:66583-82735 GCA_000787875.1 Solanum virginianum | reverse complement strand
TGATATGATAGAAAGATCCTAAGTCCGAAATTACCCCATAGTATGAGTCCTACTTACCCGCCCTCCCTTAGTCTTATGTGCTGTGTGGATCCATGTTAATCCCTTTCCCTAAGATATTCCCATAGCGTGAGTCCTACTTTTCTGTCCTTTAGAACTATGTGTTTACTTTTGAATGTACTTCTGAACCAATGATGTGAATTATGGTACTTTGAGGCTTGTTTGGGGACTCTCAAGTTCTCGTTCACCATGTCACTTCTAGACCCTAGGTCTGAGTCATGACATCTATTCCCTATGCCTGTAGCTTATCTGTCATCATAAGTTTAGCATTTGTAGCCATAGAATGAACCTTGCTGTTGGCCTTTTACTATTGTCACACATCAGTGATTTCTAAGGAACTCTAGGTTGTTGTCCTAACAACTTATGATAGATGATTTTGATGTATATTGTCTCATGATTGTTTGTTTGAGTTTGGCTCAGTAATCCTCTTGCTGCAACTATTTTCCTTACCATCCATGATGCTTGAGATGGTATATTGATTGTGAAGATGTTATTATCCTTGATATAGTAAGTGCGAATCCATTTAATCCACAACTTGTCCTGTGTATATGCTAGATCCCAAGTAGTTTTTACTATTGCAGCCTTGTTCCATAGCCTGATGTTGATCAAATTTTGCCCTCCAGTTGCTTTAAGTGTACAAACTTTCTCCCATGCTACCATTGCTTTCTTTGTTATAGTGTTGGTACCTGACCATAGAAAACTTCTACAGTATGCCTCAATGAGCTTAAGGACCTTAGTAGGAATGAGAAATAGTTGTGACCAGTAAGCCTAAACTCTAAATAACACTCTCTATATCAATTGCAATCTACTAGCATAAGAAAGTTTCCTGGCAATCCATGTAGTGATCTTGGCTACTATTTTCTCCACTAATGGCATCCATTGTCTCAGTGTAAGCTTCTTTGTTGAGAAAGGAATCCCAAGTATTTGAATGGTAGTTGGTGCATTGTCAATCTAGTGGCTTGAGTGGTGTGCATTTGTTCTTCATTTGACACATCTCCAAAGTATATAAAACGCTTTTCCTTATTTGCCTGTAGTCCAGATGCTTGAGCAAAGATATCAAATTGTTCCATCAGTGTTGTCACAGATTTGAGATTCCTTTTAGCGAATAATAACAAGTTATCTGCAAAGCACAAATATGAGATACTAAACTTGGCACACCTAGGAGACTACTTTGTCTATTAGAAAATTTTTCAATGAATGATAAAAATTTCAATCAATTTACACCAACATCAAGAATCACAATATGCAACCCTAGTAGTCATGTATAATGACATTACTTTCCAATTTATGACAGTAAATCCTAAGAAAAATACATGGATCACATAAATCAAACCAACAAATCCAAAACATAAATGCAAATATGTAAAATTGATTGAAAAACAAAATTCCAACAATCCAAAAACAACAAATAAGTATGATATTTATTTAAAACAATATACGTAAACAACAACAACAACAACAACAACAACAACAACAACAACAACAACAACAACAACAACAACAATAATTATTATAATTATTATTATTAAAAATTTAATAATAATTATTTTAATAATGATAATAATAATTTTAAAGAATTAAGAAATAACCTAATAAAAGTTTATAAAAAAGTCATACTTATCAGAGAGATGCTTCAAAAACAAAACAAAAAATTAATAGCAAATAAATAAATTTAAAAATATTTTGACAAGATATTAGATTAATTTTAGCTATAGATCAGTCTAATTTTTTATGGGTTAAAATATGGAAGCTAATAAACGAATGATAATGAATTATATTTTCATGGACTAGCTTTATCACCTTGCTAGGCTATATGTTATTAACATTCCTAGGCAAATCTTGACTTAGTTAAAACGACGAAGACATGAAAGCTTCGAATATTAACTTAATATTCTCTCTAGCGCTAAAGCCCTCAAAACCCTAATTCGATGGTAGATGGCGAATTTGGCCAGTAGGCAGCTACCAATAGTAGCTACAGGGCCACCGGAGAATAATGCCTCCCCTTGCCTTGAGGGGAAATGGAGTTATGCTGATGTAGTTTACTCGTAGAAGACACAATAGATCGCGGTTCTAGTTAAACAAATTACATATCTGTATGGGGAGCTGCGTGTGGTTTGGGAAGAAGAGGAGTTTACACAGATGATCATTAATACGTAACTACAATATGCAGTGATTGTGACATTTTCCTATGATTCGCCTGATATACATGATCTTAGGAGATTAATTCCGCAACAATGTAAGCTTAATTGAGATGTTAACATAGGGCTTCAGAATAATAGATAGATTCTAATCAGGGCATCACGCATGGAAGATTATGTACATCTATTGTCTAAGCTAATCTTCTATATTGCGCATAAGAATTGGAACTACCCAATGAGAATATTAAAGTAGGACCCCATGTTTGATCCAGCAGCAGAGACAACAGTTGCAGTGGCTTGGATTTTCCTTCCATCATTGCCGCCTAACTTCTTTGGAAGAGAGGCAATTTTCACATTGGCAGCGATAATTGGAAAACCCTTGTAGGTAGATATCACTACTACCAACAAAACTAGACCTAGTTGTGCAAGGAAGAAGGTTGAGGAAGACCTATTAAAGGAATTACCAAAGAGAATTAATGTGGGCATAAAGAAGAAGAGTGGAGAAGTTGTATCTAAGTGGATACAAATCATATATGATTATTTACCAAAATATTGCCACACTGAAAAACTGCAGGGCCATAATAAAAATGACTGTTATGTGCTTCATCCTTAGCTATTTGATAGGGAAAAGAAAAAATAGGAAGATAACAAAGTCAGCGGGGACAAGGTGGAAGGTAAGACAAAAGAGGAGGATCTCGACTCAAAGAAGGAAGAAGAGGTATAGAAAATAAAAGGGGGGAATAAACAAACCAAGGGGAAAAAAGGTAATAAAGAAGCTATTACGAGATGGGACCCTAGGCCTAAGGTGGATCAAGTGAATACATCCAACAAATTTCAGATTCTGGAAGGGCAGAAAGAGAAAGTTGCTATGGCTAGTACTGATAAGACAGTAGCGCAAGAGGCTAGTCAGGAGCAAAAAGATATACAAAACAAATTGAATACAAATAAGTGGGTAGAAGAGAAGTTTGGTAAGACAAGTGGGGATTATACAGATGAACATCAGAAAGAAGGGGATGGGAAAGCGAAGAACAATAAGCCTGTGGTTAATAGTCCCTCAAAATCATAACAACAACAAAAAAAGAAAGATGTTGTCAATTTAACTAGTGATAAGGGGGTGAGGAAGGCAACATTCAAAATATGACTGATGAAGACCATCAGTCCACAACCAGGAAGATTGATAGTACACAAGGAAGAGTGTGGTGGAGCTAGAAAAGGGGAAGATGAAGTACATTCATAGGATAAAGCAATTACCTTAGACAAAGGAAAGGAAGAATACATTCAGACCAATGCTACGGTGAGGGACACCTTAGAAAACATTCAGGGGTAGGTGAAGGAAGGAGTTGGGGATGTGGATGAAGTGGAGGATGATTTGCAAACAATCGTTAAAGCTATCTCGAAGAGTGAGGACCTGTCACCAAGGAGTATAAAAGACCTGAATAAAGATAGAAGGAAGGGCATACCTACATCATCAAAGAATAGTCAAATTCAAATAAGGATTACGCCAGTGATAACATTTGGCAGTAAATGATGTTGCGCAACATTATGTTTTGGAATATTAGGTCAGTACAATCTCAAAATGCCTTTGGGAAAGTGATTGATCTAAAAAGAAGACATCATTATTCTTTTATAGCCCTATTTGAGCCATTCAACGATCCTTAATAAATAGACAACTATAGAAGTAAAATTAGAATGGAAAATGCTAAGGCAAATTACTCAGGAAAAATTTGGTTATTTTAGATAGATGAGTGGGAGGGCGTGATCATCTCTGACACCATACAACAAATTATAGTTAAATTCACTCATAAGATTAGTCAGCAATAAACTATGATTACTTCTGTCTATGCTAGATGTAGTGGCCTAGAGAGATTGGAGTTTTGGGATGAGATTGCTTGGGTAGCAGAAGATTCCAACATTCCATGGGTGGTGGGGGGGAGATTTTATTGTGATCCCTCATGATAATAAGAAACTTAGTAGCCTTCCTGTGACCCAGTTGGAGACAACAGACTTTGCTCAATGTGTTAGTGATGCTGGACTTATAGAATTGCCTTTTTTTGGAAGTTGTTTTACTTGGTGGAATGGTAGAACAGGGGAAGACAGTATTTTCAAGAGATTAGACAAGGTGTTTGGCAATAATGTATTTTGGTGAGAGTGTATCCAAAGTGAAGTGACATACTTCATTAGGGATGGATCAGACCATGCTCCACTCTATGTGGCATGTAAAGCTAGGTAGGAATCTATAAAGAAACCTTTTAGGTTTCTTAATTTTTAGACCTCTCACCATTCTTTTGAAGAGAAGGTAAAAACGCTTGGGAGGTGACTATGGAGGGATCTCCTTTCATGGTGCGAAATGAAAAGCTGAAGGCTGGCAAGAGGAGATTGGAGGTTTAGAGTAAAACAACTTTTAGCAATTTCTTTCAAAAAGTTACCACCATGGAAGATGTGATTAGAGTGAAGGAATTATAGCTTGAGTTGGACCCCATAGAGGAAAATGGGGTACAATTGAGAAAGCAAAGGCTGAACTGAGGAAACTCCAGAGATATGAGGAAGATTACTGGAAGTAGAAAGAAAATATGCACTGGTTTATTGAATGGGACAAAAATATAAAGTTTTTTCACACACATGTCACTGGTAAAAGGAAAAAACTTTGTATTCAGAAAATAGAAGACTGATATGGCAAAGAACTAAATTCAAATCAGGAAATTGGTGTAGAAATAGCCAGAACCTTCAAAATCAGTTTCAGGAGGACAATCTACATTAGGATTTTGAGATTCAAGACTATATTCCCAAAATACTGACAAAGGAGGATAGAAATATCATGGAAAGATGGCCGGACAAAGCAAAGAGTCTCTTCAACTTTTTGTCAGGACATGCATGGTAGAGAACTAATGAAACACCCTACACTTGCCTTGGAATGCCCCCATAATTGTAATTCCCTTATTTCTCAAATCCAGAATATTTAAACACCCCTCCACGTAGCTTGGAAAGACCCCATGATGTATTTTTTTAATATCTCAAAATTAGTGTAGAATTTCACAAATTTGACTTCATATTCTTGTGTAGAGGGAAATATTGTGTGGGAGAACAAGTACCTACAAGGTATACTTTGTCCCTACCAAGAAAAATAATTTTTTGTGAAACTTCGTAAAAACAGTAGTTATCCGCGATGAGTCTGCAACGCGGACCTGACATGGACAAGTTCAAAAATATCTAAATATTTGTTCTTTTTACTCCAGGGAAATTGGGTAATAACCCTATACCTATATACACAAATATCTCTCATTGTCTAGCCGTTTTGAGCCCTAAAAACCAACCAAAAACCTCTACAAATTCTCTCTATTCTTCATCAATTCTCCATTAATTCTTAAGGTTTTCAAGAAGTCTTGTTAGAATTCAAGAAAACCAAGTCAAGCCCCTAGTCCTCTTCAAGATTCAAGAGTCCTAAAACTCATCTGGATCTAAGGATTTCATTCAAGCTTCAAGTCTCCATTTTAAATCTTCTTCAAGAAACTCTCCAAAGTCAAGGTATGTTAGTTTCTTTCATGGGTTCCTTTCACCCATGATGCCCAAGCTTCTTTTTTCCTAAAATTGTATGATTTAAAGTTAATTTACTCGTGGGTCTTATTTATTATGAATTTCACTGCATACTATGTTGGGGTTTCATGAAATTGTGATTGTTTTAACATGTTTTAAGCTATGAATCTAAGATCTATTGAGAGATTTGATGAAGGATTTTGATATATGTTGCTTGAGTATGTTACCAAGTATTTATTAATGGTTTTATACTGAATTTTCTAGCATGATTCCACTCTTGAATTGCATTATTTTATACTAGCACTACATACGCGCCAAGTGCTTGATAAAATGACCGATTATGGTTTCTTGAGGAATTGATGATCAAATGCATGTTTTATGAGTTAAATGTCTATATTATGATGAAAGAAATGTATACATGGGTGTTTAAATCATGTAAAGCTCCTAAGGTATTGCAAGTGAATTGTTGGGCTTTCATATGGTTATGTTCTTGGGAATTGTTGATGAGATATTGGGTTCTTATGCTAAGGTTTATGCTCTTGTTAATTGTGAAGACTACTAGAAGAGGTTATGAAGTATACTATATACTTTACCCTCTAGTGCAAGGCTAATTCTTACACGTAGGGGTTATGAACTATGTTGTACTTCCTACCCTCGTGTATGGTTTGAGGTTATACAATATATACACATGTAGGGGTTATGACTTATACTACCTTTACCCTCATTGGCTATTTACTTACTTATTTCTATATTTAGGGCTTACGAACTATGTTGTCCTCCTTACCCTCGTATATGATATGGGATTATGCAATATACTCATGTGAAGGTCCTATGAACTATGTGGTATACCTTACCCTTGTATGCATACTTGTAGGGTTATGACCTATGCTACCTTCTACCCTCATGTGCTATTCATTATTCATTTACATGTAGGGGTTATGAACTATGCTATCTCTTTATCCTCATGTACTACCCATTATCTACTAGAAGGGGGTTATGACTTATGCTATATCACTGACCCTCTAATAGAAGGTATTTGGATGATCTAATCATGTCAGCTTATTATGTTAAGCTAGTTATGTAAGTATGATTATTTTCAAGAATGTTTATAACAAGCATTGTTCATGTATGTCATGTTGCTAATATACTATCTCTTGCTATGATTATGTATTTTGATTATGTTGGCTATCTTTTGTTGCATTGCATCCCACAAACTTAGTACATTCCAACATACTAATGCATACTCTAAGCCTACAACCAATTTCCAAAAAATATAAATTTGTATCAAACTGGACCACTTAAGCATCTCCACCCACATGGCTAGTACGGTTTCACTCAAGCTTGTTGGTGAGTCCTCCATTCCGAGGACGTTACTTATGATCTCTTGCTGCATATTAAAACTATCTTTATTTTATGTTTACTTTGACTACGAGGGTGAGTCCACTTGCTTGTCTTAGCCCCTGCTAAATATCTATGTTTAGAGGTGTTATTGGACATGTTATGTATCTATGTTATAAGTCTTGACTCTCTTGTTCTTGATGTTTAAGATATGGAGGTTTACCCTTAGTCCCATTCCCCTTGTTTATGCTTATGTCTTATTGTCACTTTAATTGCTTCTGCGACCAAGGATGTGTAATGATATCCTATGAGGCTTGTTTAGGATTCCTTTGGGTTCCCCATTCGCCGGTCATGTTTAGGTCCTAGGCTAGGGTCATAACAGAGATGGTATTAGAGCACTAGGTTGTTAGATCCTCAGAGTCCAACACACCATGTCGATTATAGTCTTATTCATGGTTGTGTTTTGTACCACAACTATGAGTAGGAGGCTATGAGACATTTTAGGAGATATTTCCCTTCTTTATGTTCTAAGTCATGCTATAGAGTTGAAGTAAGTTTTGCCCCCTCTAACAATTATTCTTTACCATGCTAGTTGATCATGCCTAACACAATAGGAAGAAGAGCTCATGCTCCCGAGAGACAACCGACTAATGGAGAGCTTTGGAAGGCCATCACTTTGCTTGCACATGTTGTGGTCAACCAAGCCAATCAAGGGGACCAAACCCCTCATATTCTTACACCGGTTTCTTGGGTGAGATATGTCATGAGGATGAGCCCATCAGAGTTTGATAGGTCCAGGGTGGATGAAGACCCACACAAGTTTATTGATGAGATTTATAAGGTATTGCCATCATGGGTGTTAGATCAAAAGATAAGGTCGAGTTGGCGGCCTACCAACTAAAAGGGGTAGCACAAACATGGTACAACCAATGGAGGGAGGAAAAGAAAGTCAACAATATGTTCTACGGGAAGAGTTCAAGGTGGCCTTTCTTAATTAGTTCTTTCCTCTTGAGCTTAGGAAAGCCAAATTGGTGGAATTCATGAATTTTAGACAAGGGTCAATGAGTGTTAGAGAGTATGCCCTCAAGTTCAACCAACTCTCTAAGTATGCTCCTCACTTAGTTGCTAACCTAAGGGCTAGGATGAACAAGTTTGTAATGGGTATCTTCGACTTGGTGAATAAAGAATGCCGATTCGCTATGTTGATTAATGATATGGATTTGTCCCACTTCATAATTTAAGCCAAATAACTTGAGGGTGAAAAGCTTAGGAAGAAGAGAAGTGAGGAGTCCAAGAGGGCTCAGTTTGAGGATGATCAGTTCAAACAAGGTATCAAGTTTCAAGGCCAAGGGTCTTCTAGTGCTCCAAAAAAGAGGCTTTCTATGGAAGGAACAAATAGACCAAGGTTTCAAGGAGGCGATGGTGGGATGAGTTTTCCAAAATGCCTGCAATGTGAAAAGCATCATCATGGCAAATGCTTAAAGGATTCAAGAGCGTATTACGGGTGTAGGAAGAAACGTCACAAGCTTATTGATTACCCTTATGTTTGGAACAAGGGCAAGGATGGTCGTCCTCAAGGGCAAGGTAGTCATGTGAATCAAAAGGCCCAAGGTGGGGATATTGATCAAGGAAGTACTCTAAGATGTAATCGCTTTTATGTTCTTCAAAGGAGGCAATGGGTGGATGAGGGACCCGATGTTGTTACCGGTATGTTGAAGTTTCCTTTTATTGCTAGCGGGCTTCATGTGTGTTCCAGATTGTTATGTGGACTATTGCTATCTATTCTATTAGTAAGTCTATTATTGCATTTAGGTCTTGACATATGATTTTATTGGATTAGATCTGGTGGGATTTTAATGATTATACTTGGGATGGATTAATTGCATGTATATTATGTCTCCATTGATTATAGGGCCAATAGAGTTGGATTCCAATTCCCTAATAAGCCGTCTTTGAGTGGTAATGAAGGGGTAAGTACATCTTTTATTTTAGGGTGCAATTAATCTCCAAGGAATTGCATTTATCTTCTTGTAAAAGTTAGGGGTGTTGAGCCTAAGTTATTTCAATTGAGTTGTTTTCGGTGACCAATGACCTATTGAGTGTCCTTTCTGGTATGTTGAATTAGGGGTGGTGTCTTTTGGTTGACTTATACCCCCGTCATGTCTATAAGTCTCATGAATAGGGTTTTTCAATCCTACATTATTGTGCTTGTGGTGGTTCTTAGTGATAATATGTTGATTGCTTCCGAAAGTGGGGAGAGCTTGTGAATCGTTTGAGGGTGATGTTGTGAATTTGGAGGAGGTGAGGTTGCTTGGTAATTATGGGAAGTAGAGACCATTGGGTGGCAAGAAGGTAATTGGAGGAGCTCACCCGTTAACTAGGTTGGATGAGGTTGTGAGTGGTGGTGTAAAAGCTTTGATGGTTTTGAAATTTCTATGGTTGAAGGGGTCTAGTAAAATAAGGCTTTGATTTCCGTCTTGATAGAGTTGGAGGACCTGGTGAGGGATGGTTGAGTGGAGGTTGTCTCTCAAAGGGGAGATGGTGGTTCATGGTACCAAGTGGAGTAGGTATGGTTATGGTTAAAAAAGAGGTTTTGTTCATGAGTCCTTATAGAGTGTTGGGAAAGATTGGTTAAGTTGCATAAGAATTGAAGTTGCCTATGAATGTGTGTGTGGTTCATCCGGTACTTCTTGCTTCTAGGTTGAGGGGATGTGATAGTGACTCTAGTGCCATAGAACTCTTTGAGGTTATGGATATTAAGGAGGATAAGTTGGCTTAAGAGAGGGTCCCAGTGGAGGTATTGGATGAAAGGGTGGAAAATTTGATTGATAAGGATGTGGTGTTCGTTAAGGCTCTTTGGAAGGTTCATCTAGTTGAAAGAGTCTCTCAGGGAGCGGGAATGGAGAAACAATATCCGTACCTCTTTTATTTCTATTCTGGCTTGTGATGACATGTTAATTCCTCTCATGATTCCAAGTCTTATATTTCAACCCCTATGTCATTTGCATGCATCCATGTTTATGTTGACAAGTTCATGATGATTTTGACACTCGTGTTAAGATTTTTAAAATGGTATTTTAAATATGTTGTTCCATTCTTGTTGGGGTTGATTTGTTCATTATTACTCTTCTCATGTACGTTTCTTCAACTTTTGAGGATGAATGTTCCTAAGGGGGAGATATTGAAATGCCCACACTTGCCTAGGAATGCCCCCATAATCGTAATTCCATTATATCTCAAATCGAGGATATTTAAACACCTCTTTACGTAGCTTGAAAAGACCTTATGATGTACTTTTTTCATTATCTCAAAATCCATGTAGAATTTTACAAATCCGACTTCATATACCTGTTTAGAGGGCACAATTGAGTGGGAACACGATTACCTACAGCGTATACTTTGTCCATGCTAAGAAAAATAATTTTTGGTGAAACGTTGCAAAAATAGTAGCTGACAATGATGAGTCCGTGATGCAGACCTACCGCGGACTAGTTCAAAAATTTCCAAAAATTTGTTCTTTTTACTCCAGGGCAATTGGGTAATAACCCTATACCTATACATGAAAATCTCTCATTGTCTAGCTGTTTTGAGCCTTAAAAACCAACCAAAATCCTCTCAAAATCCTCTCCAATCTTCATCAAATTCTCCTTCCATTCTCAATGTTTTCAATAAGTCTTGTTGGAATTCAAGGAAACCAAGTCAAGCCCCAAGTCCTCCTCAAGATTCAAGAGTCCCAAAGCTCATTCGGATCTAAGGATTTCATTCAAGCTTCAAGTCTCCGTTTTAAATCTTCTTCAAGAAACTCTCCAAAGTCAAGGTATGTGGGTTTTTTTCATAGGTTCCTTTCATCCATGATGTCCAAGATTCCTTTTACCTAAAATTGCATGATTTAAAGCTGATTTACTCATGGGTCTTATTTATTATGAATTTCACTGCACACTATGTTGGGGTTTTATGAAATTGTGATTTAGCATGTTTTGAGCTATGAATATAAGATCTATTGTGAGATTTGATGAAGGGTTTTGATGTATATTGCTTGAGGGTGTTAGCAAGTATCTATTGATGGTTTTACATTGGATTTTCTAGCATGATTCTACTCTTCAATTGCATGGTTCTACACTAGCATTACACACCCGCCAAGTGTTTAATAAAATGTCCAGTTGTGGTTTCTTGAGGAATTGATGATCCAATGCATGTTTTATGAGTTAAATGACTATTTGAAGATGCAATAATGATGAAAAGAATATATATATGGGTGTTTAAATCATGTAAAGCTCCTAAGGTATTGCAAGTGAATTGTACGACTCTCATGTGGTTATGTTCTTAGGAATTATTGATGAGTTATTGAGTTCTTATGCTAAGGTTTATTCTATTGTTAATTGTGAAGACTACTAGAAGGGGTTATGAATTATTCTATGTGCTTTATCCTCTAGTGCAATGACAATTACTATATGTAGGGGTTATGAACTATGTTGAACACCTTACCTTCATGTATGAATCAATGCTTCTCATTTACTCATATCTACACTTAGGGGTTCTGAACTATGTTGTACTCCCTAACCTTATGTATGGTTTGAGGTTATGCAATATATACACATAAAGGGGTTATGACTTATACTACCTTTACCCTCATGTGCTATTTACTTACTTATTTCTACATGTAGGGGTTATGAACTATGTTGTACTCCTTACCCTCGTATATGATTTGGGGTTATGCAATATACTCATATGAAGTAGTTATGAACTATGTGGTATGCCTCACCCTCATATGCACACATGTAGGGTTTATGACCTATGCTACCTTTTACCCTCAAGTGCTATTCATTATCTCTTGTTTACATGTAGGGATTATGAACTATGCTATCTCTTTACCCTCATATACTACCCATTACCTACTAGAAGGGAGTTATGACTCATGCTATATCCCTCACCCTCTAGTACAAGGTATTTGGATGATCTAATCATGTCACCTTATTGTTAAGCAAGTTATGCAAGTATGATTATTTTCAAGCATGTTTACTTCAAGCATTATTCATGCATATAATGTTGCTAATATACTATCTCTTTCTATGATTATGCATTTTGATTATGTTGCCTATCTCTTGTTGCATTGCATCCCACATACTTAGTATATTTCAATGTACTAATGCATACTCTATGCCTAGTACAGTTTCACTCAAGCTTGTTAGTGAGTCCTCCATTTCAGGGACATTACTTATGGTCTATTGCTTTGTATTAAAACTATCTTTATTTTATGTATACTTTGACTAGGGTTAGCCTAGTTGCTTCTCTTGGCCTCCTTTAAGTATCTATGTTTAGAGGTGGTGTTGGACATGATAGGTATCTATGCTATGAGTCTTAACTCTTTTGTTCTTGATGTTTATGATATGGAGGTTTACCCTTAGTCCCATTTCCCCTTGTTTATGCTTATCGCTTATTGTCACTTTAATTACTTCCACGCTCAAGGATGTGTAATGATATGCTATGATGTTTGTTTAGAGTTCTTTTGGGTTCCCCATTCGCCGGTCACGTCTAGGCCTTAGGCAAGGGTCATGAGAACCAATTAAATCTTGGAGCACCTTCTTGAACTTGGACACATTAGACTTCTTGTCCTTGTTGTCTAAGATGACCACATCTACACTCCCTAGCATAATGGTAGGGTTTACCACACTTGAAGCATGTATTGGAACTCGCTAGGCATTCCCCTTTAGTATTCTTCCATACTTTATACAGTTTGAGGACTCTTGATTACCCAGACCTCCTTGTGGCTTGGGTTGAACCCCTTTTCTTTGTTAAACCTTGGAGAAGGAGAATTGGTTGATCTTTGGCCCATTTGCTCTTGGCCACTATGAAACTTGCTATGTCCACCCACTCCTTGGTAGGAGAATCCACCACCTTCATCCCGAGCCCTCTTAGACTCCCTAGAATGCTACCTCAACTTCTCATCCTTGATCTTTTTAACACAGGTCATGAGTCGGGAGATATCCATCTCCATCACTGGTATGCCTATTTTGCATTCCTTTGAGACCAGCTCAGATACTTTAGAAATGAACTTTCTCATCTTAGCCCTTGGGTTGACAACCATGAATGCATATATTTTGATAGCTTCGTGAACTTAAGGGAGCCAGTGATTGATGAACTCTTGGACTTTGGCCTCCATCAACTCCAATGGAAAAAATGATTCTAGGAAGGCACCCTTGAACTCTTCCGATGTGATTGGTCCCGCTGCATCACCCCTCTTATCTACCCATTATCCATGCCATACGTTGGTGACTCCCTTGAGTTGATAGACCACTAGCTCATCCTTTTCATTTGGAGTCACTCCCATAATGGCTACAATTTAATAAGCCTCATCTATAACTTTATTGGATCCTTATCAACCTTGGAATGAAGGTACTCCAGGTGGGTTCAACCTTATAAAGTCCTAGATTCTAGTTTTTGGGGTAAGTGCTTCGGTAGAGAGGTAAACATCCCGATTGACTTAGTTGGCCATGGCTAAAAGGACCCTCAAGTTAGAAAACTAGAAAGTCCAGAAACAGTTGGACTGGAAAGGTTTAGGGTCATTTCATGATCCTAGTTCATAGCCCGTGGTTCAATCCACAAGCAGTAGACTAGGCTCATGAATGGGGGTTTCAAAATTTGGAATTTTTCTAAGTGGTATAAGCATTCACAAAGACCTCTACCATCCGTGAAAGGAAATACAGACCGTAGAATCAGTCATAGGATGGGTTCCAGGAGATGAAGGATATTTGGAGTTTCTAGAAAGGAACCGACGAGAATTAGGATGGACTGTGGTCCTGTTTATAGTCTTTAGTTTTCTTTCGTAAATGGGCCCCTGAGAATTGGAAATTTTCCCATGTGTTGGGTGATTCCATGAGGTAATCCATTACCCGTGGATCGATTCAAGACCCATAGGTTAGTTCTGTGGTTTTGTAGGTTGGTAATTAGACTCTAAAGATTAGAGAAAGAGAAAATGATGACGTAAAGCATGACTCCAGTGCAAGACCCATAATTGGGGTCTTACAGATTGCATTTGACAGTTTTAATGAAGAGAATTTTTATCGTTTTTGCATAACCTAGACCTAAAACAACATTATTTCTATGATTCCTAAGCCCCTAGTAATACCTCAAACCCCCAAGCATCCTTCATTCCTTTCATTCTCTTATATTCACAAATTTGCTAAGGAAAATATTCTCTCTAGAAGGCAAGGCAAAAGGATAGGGTTTCAAGGTTCTTCCTAAAGTCTTCAATTTTCTTCTTCCTAGAATCTAACAAAGGTATATGAGCTGATATGTGGGTTCTTTTCACCTACAAATCCCTTCTTTAAAGCATTTACGTTTTCTTTATGTTCCTTGAAATCCCATAATGCATGCTAATGATTTTAAATGATAATTTTATCATGTATTACTATGTATTTTATCTCCAATGTTATCATATTATGGTTTATTATGTATTTTCATGAGTTTTATAATGATGTCAATGATCTCAATGATTAGGGTTTTAATAATGATATTTGGGTAATTGGTATATGATTGGTATAAGCATATTTCCTCCATTTTCATGTATTACTCTTTTGTGTTATGCGTTTCCTAAACAATGTACTAGACCACAAAGTTTAACGTGATTCTTGCATGATATGACAATGACGAGAAGGATATAAAAGAAAGGTTTTATGTTAATCATATTGTCAAAGATTTAAGCAAGTAAATGATTCCCCTAAAAGACGTTTATCATGGTCCCCAAAATAAAAGGACCATTTTCACTTGGTGGCTCCTAAGTTTTGAGCTACTCTTTAAAAGTGGTACTTATGATTCTAAGTGTTGTTACTTGATTACATACATGGTTTAAAGTATTCGGTGAGAGGACTTAACATCGAATGATATATTGCCATAGGGTTCAATAAGGGAACCCTAAAAGCAACCATTTTGTTACGACCGAAGTCTAGGGCCTAGACGTGATCGGCGAATGGAGCCCGAAGGAATCCCAAACAAGCATCATAGCATATCATTACACATCCTTGATCGTGGAAGCAATTAAAATGACAATGAGAAATAAGCATAAACAAGGGAATTTGGGCTAAGGATAAACATTTATATCATAACATTAAGAAACAAGAGAGTCAAGACTCATAAGATAGATACATATCATGTCCAACAACACCTCTACTATATAGATAAGAGTAGGGGCCAAGACAAGCTACTGGGCTCACCCTCATAGTTAATACATAACCGAACAAAGGTAGTCTTAATACATAGCAAGAGTTCATAAACAACATCCCCGAAGTGGAGGACTCACCAACAAGCTTGTAGGACAATTGAACTAGCCACGTGGAGGAGGAGGATCATCAGGCGGTGCTCCTATTCCTACATGGTGACATCATGTAGGCATAGAGCATGCGTTAGTACATTTGAATATACTAATTATGTAGGATGCAACACAACAAGAGATAGGCAACATGGGCAAAGTACATAATCATAAGCAATAAATAACATACTAACAATATGAAGTGTATGAATGTTACTTGAAGTAAAAAACATGCTTATATAGAACATAACATATGTGTAAGAAGAGACCATTAAACTATTAGTCTGTTTGAGTGTATGAATGTTACTTGAAGTAAAAAACATGCTTATATAGAACATAACATATGTGTAAGAAGAGACCATTAAACTATTAGTGGATCATCACACCCTACCAACCTTGGAGATTGAGGTATGAACCCCATCAATAGGTTGGTGGATCATTGCACCCAACCATCCGTGGTGCCAGAGTATAAACCACTCAATAGGTTGGTGGATCGTCGCACCCTACAACTCGTGGTGCCAGAGTATAAACCCCCCAATAGGTTGATGGGTACAAACCCCCAACAAGGTTGATAGATAGTCGCACCTTACCACCTATGATGCCAAAGTACAAACCCCCTGATAGGTTATCAAGGTAGGAACTCCTTGACAAGGTTACCCGGCGCGCAACCCCCCTAGTAGGGTATTGTCACATTCCAACACTATATAGAGAATACCATATACATACATTTATTTCATCATCATATAGTCATTCAACTCATAAGACATGCATTGGACCTTTAAT